>CM051006.1:8002321-8009821 GCA_027704905.1 Muraenolepis orangiensis
GAGGCCAATTATAACCTCTGACCAGGTTATAGCCTGCCAGTGTACTTCTGGCACACAGCGGAGATAGTTGTAGTGTTTATCATCTCCGGAGGCCTATGCTCTGCTCCTGACAAGCATGTTTTGTCTCCATGAAAAACTAATGTCATTTTGGAAACGTAATGATGGAAGTCTCTCAGTCTGTTTTGACATGACTTGGGAACCCGGAAGGTTGCCGGTTCAAGTCCTCGAAACTGACCAAGTACGCAGTGAGACCTGGTACTTGGAAAATGGTAGCAGTTTACCTCCTGGGCACTGCCGGGGTGCCCTTGAGCAAGGCACTAGACCCCTTGACTGCTCCCCGGGTGCGCTACATGCGGTACACGTGGTACATGCCAACTGCTCCTAATACCAGGATGGGTTAAATGCAGAGAAACTCATTTCACTGTGTATTCTTTGCTGTGTGCATGTGTCTGACCAATAAAGAGGTTTCAAAATAATAATTTAAGACGATAGCTCAGTCACATTTTATCTTGATAAAGATGTGCCCTCTCCCCCCCCATCCATCCATCCATCTAACTACTATCACTCACTCATCAACGCAGTGAAAAAGTACAACTGGTCACAGACATAAAGGTAAAAACCCTCATCTCATGTCAGAGATCTCCATTCCAGAATCGATCCCTTGGTGACATCACCGTGTGGGTGCGGAGTCCACTGGCTGACCTGTCGGCCGCAACATCATAGAGGAAAACCGCCACTCGTGAGGTCACAAACAGTGATGGATTCGAATTGAATGACTTGTGAATAGCCGTGAACAGATGAGTACATCCAGGGAATTCAGACACCTTCTCCGTAACGCTGCATCACTCTGGCGGTGTCTAGAGTTTGCTCAAGTCTGCTCAAACTCATCCTTTCTTCTGTTGTTCTACAGCGAGTGAGACAGCAGGTTGCTATGCCCAGAGAGACAAATATAGCCGGCTTACACCCTGTATAGAACGTCTATCAATGACAATGGCAACCATATAGAGTGTCAACAACGCTAGGAGAGATTACCCAGGAAAGCGCTTCTTGAATTTCACAGCTTAAAAGACAATGTGCACCTGCCTCACTTGTTCGCCAAGGATTCTGATCGGCACGCACACGCACCACGCACGCACACACACACACACACACACGCACGCACACACACGCACACACACACACACACACACACACACACACACGCCCAGACTTCCATGCCTAAACATGTACACACTCACACACTTGTATGTCCATGCAAGACATGCACACACACACACAAACACACACACACACACACACACACACACACACATACACACACACACACACACACACACACACACACACCCACACATACACACACACACACACAAATGGTAGGGTCAGACATAAAGGAAACCTCACTCTCATACGTTTAAGAGGCTTGGAAGCACCAACATAAACAGGTTTTTATAGCTTTGATAATCACACAGTTTAACATTTACCACTCATCCATACTTATATATCCATCCTCCTTCCCTCCATTGTTCCCCAGCAACATATTGAGTGAGGTTCTTGTTTTCTGTCTATGTCTTGGTCTGAGCCCGTCGGTGACGTACCATGACCAACCCACTGTTGAAGCACAATTTGTGTTATGTTCCAAAACGTACTGATAACAATTCAAGGCATGGGTCCTGAATCTACTTGGTGTGTGTGTGTGTGTGTGTGTGTGTGTGTGTGTGTGTGTGTGTGTGTGTGTGTGTGTGTGTGTGTGTGTGTGTGTGTGTGTGTGTGTGTGTGTGTGTGTGTGTGTGTGTTAATGTACAACACACCATGACTAAAATTGCACCTTGCGGTTCTGGTGTAAACCGTTGAAAATAATTTGTTCATACGCACACACACACGTGTGTGTATTATGGTTCATGTTTATTGAACCCAAAAAAACACTACAATTTAAATAATAATAATAATAATAATAATAATAATAATGATAATAATAATAATAATAATAATAATAATAATAATAATAAAATAATACAATTAGTCAATTAAAATTGTATGAACTATGAACCAAATGAAAGGTCAGTCAGGAGGCAACTGCAGATGTGTTATCCAATCAAATGGTTGTGTTTACTTTATAAAAGTGGGCTGGGCAGACACAGGGAGCACACGACTTGACAGTGGGCCAAGGGTCTGCCCCCACCGCAGGGTCCATTTTATATTGGACAACACACTTTTATCACTGTCCTTCCATAGGAAGGCCCTTAGCCATTATGTTTAATAGGCTGAGTCCACCTGCCCACTACACACAGGACACCACTGAATTAAAATTATAATTGAAAAAAAAATGATTCTCCTCTAAAAAACTAAATGGTAATCGGAAGTTGGGTATTTAGCCTGTTATATTTTCATACTTTTTTATAACGATTCAATAAAGTGCAACCATAAATGAACTTTCGTCGAATCTCTGTAACTGTATGACTTGCCGGGAGCACCGGTGTTGAACGCATAAAACACACACTTTATTCCTCCATCAGGTTCGACCTTGTCTGCTCGACGGAGTCAACGACAATACGATGAGAACCCTGAAAAATGTTCTTCCCGCTCAAAATACATTTGCCACTATTTGCGCATCCGATCCTCTCCCGACGTCGAGAACATAAGACGAAATTAAGGGGTATTCTTCGGGGTCGCCAATCACACAAACAGTTTAATTACACGATACGTGATTACTACCTCCGCTAAATTAGTGACAGAACCCCAGTCAACGCACGTCATGGCAAACTTCAACGCTCGTACAGACAAAAAATGGAATATAGCGTTCCTACGGCTGATCGTAATTGCCATCTGTGCAAGTCCAAAGAAGTGCGTGGATTTTTCGTTTTTTAAAACAAACCTTTTAGTTCCGTTGCCAAAATGTGACAGACAGAAATATAAGAACTGTGTGTTTCTGTTATTTTTTTCAGTTTTTTATCTTCCCGTCTGTTTTCTTTTTGTCAGCGGTCGCACAATTTCGATTTGAGCGGCGATATACGCAGAAAGCAGTAAAAAGTCCGATTTTTCACATGTGTTGTGTTGTACAAGTGCGCCCCGGGTTTGATCTCAACGCGTACAGCTCAAAAAACACTCAGACGCTAACGTTCTCCTCGATGCGTTCTGCTCCTCCGGGGGCGGCCGATTCCGACCCCGAAAATAATCCCATCTCTTTGATTAGCGGGCCCGCTAGCGACGGCGGTGTTTTCTAATACCATCCGCGTCACTTCGTCGGCCTGGCGGTACGGCGTTCCCCGGCGCCACTTAAGCTCGCCTGTTTAATTTCCACCAACGCCGTCTCAATCCCACACGCTGGAACGCTGTGCGTTCCCGTGGCTACAGTCCTGTGTCCGACTGTGAGGGCTGTTAACTTTATTGGACTCGGGTGATAATATTGGTGCACACATTCATCAATGAAGGTCAAGCGCAAGGGCGCCCTAATTGTTTTTTCCTCGCTCCATGAGTCGCTGGAAAAAGACGCCGCTAATCGGAAGGTAAAATGTCATTCGGCCTGGCCATCCGTCTTCTTTAGCGCCTATTCCGGGGTCGCGGGGGGGGGGGGGGGGGGGGGGGGGGGGTGGCGGAGGGGGGGGGGGTGGTCGATGCTGACAATGGCGGGATAGGTGGGGGAGACGGTAAGTGGCTAGGACAGAGCCCCACACACACACATACACTCGTGCACACACACACATACACACACACACACACACACACACACACACACACACACACACACAGGAATCTCCTTCACACACACATGAGTATCAGTCACACCTCGGCCCCATTAGTCTAACCTGTGTACTAGTTGAGGCGGCAGACAGCTGGGAATCAAACCCGGTTTCCCCCCCCCCCTCCCCCGAGCTCTGGGGAATGAGGCGACAGTGCTACCTCCTGGAGCTCCGCAAAGCCACGCCCTCGGCTCTTCAACACACCCCCAATGTCCTTATCTGGACTCCAGAATCGTTTGAATGAGTCTCCATTTGTGACCTCGTGAACGGAGGTTGCGCTTCGTGGCTCCACCCGCCCCTTTTAATAGGATCGACCAATCAGAATTGGGCTTTCATCAATGCCTGCAATCGGAACTTACAGTTGAGGTTGAGTCTTTAAGTTACCGTAATATGTTAGCAAAAAAAAGGCTAGCAAAATCAAAACAGTGTGACTGGTCATTGACCTTAATAATAACCCCCCCAAAATAAAGAACAAAATAAGAAAATCATAACAACAACCATGAATGCTGGTGAGGGCCTTTTGAATGACCTCCCTTATCAGTCATTACATTTTTTTCTCTAGAATGCTGAAATGATGTCATCTTTAGAATCCAAAGTAACACATCCCTATGGCCCTATGCTGCGTGTCTCACTTTGATAAGTGATGTCATCATTGATGAACCTGTCACAAAATATTGTATTGCGGTGGGGTCCAAGCGTGCAACTAAAGATAAAGCAAGGGATTGTAATGAGGCGTCACGTGATCGGACTAATTGTCTCTTTTTCCACTGCCATCACATCACGCTGCCTCATGCTTGACAACACCGTTGTACAAACAAGGGTTTTAACCTGTCAAACAACGTAATGAGCAAAGTGCTTCTTAACTTCTTAACAAAGGCTTCATTTCGAGAGAAACCTGGGAAAAAGCAACATCATCTTTACAACTTGTCTTTGAACAGCACTTTGCCACGTTTTGCCCCTAATTCCAAAATTACTTTGGGATAAAGATTTTTCCTTGCAAGTTGCGAGACACTGAAACTAACAGTCTGTGGTGGTGTGTCGCTGAGACTATTTAGAGTATTAAAACGTTACGAGAGCTCGACTAACAATCTGTGCTACTGCCATGCTGCCTTTTTTCATTATCTCTCTCGCTGTATGTCTCTCTCCCCATCTCTGTCGGTCTCTCCCCATCTCTTTCTGTCTGTCTCTCTCCATTTCTGTCGGTCTCTCCCCATCTCTTTCTGTCTGTCTCTCTCCCCATCTCTGTCGGTCTCTCCCCATCTCTTTCTGTCTGTCTCTCCCCATCTCTGTCGGTCTCTCCCCATCTCTTTCTGTCTGTCTCTCTCCATCTCTGTCGGTCTCTCCCCATCTCTTTCTGTCTGTCTCTCTCCCCATCTCTGTCGGTCTCTCCCCATCTCTTTCTGTCTGTCTCTCTCCATCTCTGTCGGTCTCTCCCCATCTCTTTCTGTCTGTCTCTCTCCATCTCTGTCGGTCTCTCCCCATCTCTTTCTGTCTGTATGTCTCTCTCCCCATCTCTGTCGGTCTCTCCCCATCTCTTTCTGTCTGTCTCTCTCCATCTCTGTCAGTCTCTTTCTCCATCTCTGTGTATCTGTCTCACTCTCCATCTGTCTGCGTCTCTCTCTCTCTCTATCTCTGTCTCTCTCTCTCCAAATCTCTCCGTACCTCCGTTCTTTGGCTGTATCATTCTCTCGATCGTTTAAATTCGCACTCGTTCTCCCTATCTCTTGGTCTCTCTTTCATTATCTCTCCTTCTGAAGTTTCTCCACTAGACTGAAGTTGGGGTTTTATGTTCAGTACAGTATAGCGACGTCTACTTGCTATTCACGCCGCAGCACGACACTAGACATCAAGATCATACGAGAACAAGCTTGTAATGATCTTACTTAGGGTCCAGATAAAGTGATTACGCTTGGCAAGTCATGTGTGTGTGTGTGTGTGAGTGTGTGTACTTGCGCGCGTGCCTGCTTGCGTGCGTGCGCGTGTGCGTGCGGACGCAGAGGAGAGAGGCAAATTAATGAATTAACGATGGCATAACATACATTGTGGAATCAATTAGGAGAATCATTAGGAAGATGAGGGATAATGACCCCAGGACTTGGCCTGGAATGCCACCACGGAGGGAGGTGTGTCTCTGCTAATCCACAGAGAGACAGGCTCGGTGCTTACCAGAATCACCCTGTCTGACTCTACCCCACAATGTTATACAGAGTTGATATGTTATTCTGATATATTGAAATTCATGTAAATATATACATATTTCAATGTAAATTTGTGATTTAGTATTTTTGCAATTTTTGTAATTTTGACAAATAAAACAAACCTGACATCTGAATCTGATCTGAATGTCGCAATGATCCCCTCCCACAAAAGCCATTACACGGAAATGACAATGGTGTGTATGTGATACAAATGTGCACTGGATCTGTAATTTGCACTACTTCTTATCGGGCCACCGCAATATGAACATATTCAATCTTTTAATGGCAATAAAATCCCAATTTATGGTAACCACCGCTTATTTTCTTTATTTGACTTTACATAATCGTATATGTTTATTTTGTTTGCAAGAGTGTCTTGAGGAGTGCTAGAAAATTGAGTTGTACTCATGCGATGACACTAAAGGCATTTGGATTCTGATTCTGAAATGTTAAAGTCAACGACCCGATATCGCAAACCACAGTGGCGGTTCACTCATATAGTTTTCAGATAAAACTATATGAGGTGTATACGTCAGCTCGGTCCAAAACCCACGGGCCTACATTTCCCTCGTGTCCCGTTTGGGATTATTAAAGTACAGTACATCTTGATATCATATCTGGGCGGGAGGTTAGCTCAGCCGGTTGGGACTTGGCTTGGGGTTGGAAGGTAGCCGGATCAAGTCCCCGGTATCTTTGGACGCAACACAAATCCCCTTCAAAACAATATATTCTCAATTACAAAATTCCCTCGTTGAGGACAGCAGAGAATGAAAACATTGTTCCACAAAGTGTACTTTCTGCTTTCTGATTCGGGCTCCACTGTGATTCTAAGGATGCGAATAAGTGCGAATGTGTTAGCAGAGTTATAATTCCCAGCCCTTATCGTTCCTACGACACGCTGGGTATCTGTGACCTAATTACGACGTTTTTATTATTTTTTATTATTTCAGAGCCGGCTGCTCTCCGATGTAAAACTCTGGAGGTCCCAGTCATGTTGTGACTGTACTCCAACGGAGTCATGTTGAATTCCCCCCCCCCCTTTGGCAAGATGGCTGATTAAAGAAGAGTCACCCACGCACATCAATACCATTCATTCTCTTTTCTTTCACTATTTCAGGGGATATTCTTTCTGTGTTTTTCCGGGCTTTAGAACCAGATCCTGTGTTTCCCCGGGCTTTAGAACCAGATCCTGTGTTTCCCCGGGCTTCAGAACCAGATCCTGTGTTTCCCCGGGCCTTAGAACCAGATCCTGTGTTCCCCCGGGCATTAGAACCAGATCCTGTGTTTCCCCGGGCTTCAGAACCAGATCCTGTGTTTCCCCGGGCTTTAGAACCAGATCCTGTGTTTCCCCGGGCTTTCGAACCAGATCCTGTGTTTCCCCGGGCTTTAGAACCAGATCCTGTGTTTCCCTGGGCTTTAGAACCAGATCCTGTGTTTCCCCAGGCTTTAGAACCAGATCCTGTGTTCCCGGGCTTTATAACCAGATTATGTGTCACAGGCTTAGAACCAGATCATGTGTGACTTCACAAAGAGCGTCTGGGTCTTCCAACATGTTATTATAG
>CM051006.1:8014821-8042321 GCA_027704905.1 Muraenolepis orangiensis
AAGCACGACCTCCTGTTGCCGAGCGACCGGTGCATTGGTTTGATTTGATTACTCGGCGCTGCCTAACAGAGCTGTTGAACACGCTTGGGCGAGTCTGCTTCTGCTTCCTCTTCTTCTTCCTCTTTCTCTTATTTTTCCTTATCTTCATAAGGAAATTCAAGAGCCACGACGCAAGAGGTATGTGGCAGGGGATACCGACGATAACGAACTTCAGAGGGAGAACCAGTTGTGTAGAGAACTCCTCTACCTCCCTCCCAGGAGAGCTAAATACTTTTTTTGCTCGGTTCGACGTGAACGGCAGCCTGCCGAAGCCAGCGCCGCCTGAGGAGACCAGCCTGCTGAACATCTCGGAGGCAGATGTGCGCCGCACCTTCAAGCGGCTGAACATCCATAAGGCGGCAGGCCCCGACGACATCCCGGGCCGCGTCCTCAGAGCATGCGCAGACCAGTTGGCAGGAGTCTTTGCAGACACTCACCTCTCCCTGTCCCAGGCTGTTGTTCCCGCGGTCTTCAAGATGTCCACCATCGTGCCTGTCCCTAAACAACCCAAGGTAACATGCCTGAATGACTATAGACCTGTAGCCCTCACCTCGATTGTCAGCAAATGCTTCGAGAGGTTGGTCAAGGACTTTATTTGCTCCGTGTTACCTGCCAAGCTGGACCCATCTCAATTCGCATATTGTCCAAACAGATCCACGGACGACGCAATTGCCATGGCCCTCCACACTTAGAGGTCTAGGCGTGCCCCCATCCACGTGCAGCTGGACACTGGACCTCCTGTCGGACCGCCGCCAGGTGGTGAGGTGGGCAGCACCACCTCAGAGCCACTGACCCTCAACACGGGAGCCCCCCAGGGATGCGTGCTGAGCCCTCTCCTCTACTCCCTCTACACCCACGACTGCATGGCTATGCACAGCTCCAACGTCATCATCAAGTTTGCTGACGACACGACAGTGATGGGCCTGATCGCCGGCTACAATGAGACAGCTTACAGGGAGGAGGTCGGATCGCTGGAGCAGTGGTGCCAGGAGAACAGCCTCGCCCTCAACGTCAAGAAGACCAAGGAGCTGATCGTGGACTTCAGGAAGCAGAGAGGAGAGCACAGCCCTATCTCCATCGACGGTGTTGCAGTAGAGAGGGTCAGCAGCTACAAATTCCTTGGCGCGCACATCTCTGAGGACCTCACATGGTCCACTCACACCACACACGTGGTGAAAAGGGCCCAACAATGCCTGTATTTCCTCAGGTGACATTGCCCACCCCAGCCACGAACTGTATTCACTTTTACCGTCAGGCAGGCGATACCGCAGTATCAAGTGCCGTACAAATAGACTCAGAGATAGCTTCCACAGTCAGGCCATCAGGCTGCTGAACAAGGGTGTATAGCATATAACAATGTATATTTTATTATATTGATTTATATATACATATTGATCTTTTTCTGTGCCGATATATTGCATTTTATAAATTGCATTTTTATTTTTATTTTTTAACTTATTTTATTCTATTCTGTTTTATTCTATTTTGATTCTATTTGATCTATTTATCTTATTTTTATAACTGCTGTCTGTCGTCGGGTATTGCACATAAGATTTTCACCACTGCTTTACTTGTGTAACTGTGTGTGTGCATAACTTGACTTGACTTGACTTGATATTTTGACAAAATAGAGAGAAAGAAAGAAAGGAAGAAATAAAAGGCGACTAATGGGCAATATGCACTAAGCTGTGCATATTGCACTAAGCACTAACCCGACGCGGACATCCCATTCTATACCAGGTAACGTTAGACCCAAGTTGTGCTATTCAGCTAACTGTTTGGCATCGACCAAAGTAAACATCAGTTAAACTATAAAGAATCCTATCGTAAGTCTTAATACAAAATAGTTAATGTGCCTATACTGCACATTAGTCAGATCATTTGATCAAGTTAATAAGGATAAGGTGGAAACGTGTTTGGGTGATCAAACATATTTATATAAGTGAACACTGCTAATATACACCATCTAAGGCAGGGGTTCCCAACCTTTTTCACCCAGAGCCCCCCCAAATGACTCCTGTTGGAATTTGCGCCCCCCCCCCCCCCCCCCGGACTTTGCCTTTGCTTTTAAAAGTGCACATTCAAAAGAGGCCTCGTGGCCTTCTGTACATCGCTGCCAGCCCTAACAAACTGTTGTTTCTTTATGAAAAAGTCCCGATCACGCCCGACCGTTTCTGGGTGCATGGTCTGTTGGTGTCTCTTCATTTTGCAGGGTTTCATGCTGTCGTTGGCTAGCTTCTCTCTGCATATCACACACTCTGGGCGGGTTTTGTCCGTTCCCTCCATGAAACCTAAGTTAAGATAGCTCTCTAGGTAGGTCCTCATTTTCTTTTTGATTGCAGATGAGCTGTCATCTCCTTTACGTTTTTCAGACATTTTTAGACAAAATATTCACCTTATGAAGTTGGTCGCTAGCTAGCAAGCACAGCAAACTGTTACTACCACGGAAGCTGACACAGTAACGTCAATGTTGGCGCGAATCGGAGGAGTATCAGATTAATTTGTAGAATTTTTATTAAAATTAATTAATCAATAAATTTCTATATTTTATTGTAATGTAGAGACAAGGCTTTTAGCGACAATCATGTATTGCGTTACAATTATATGTAAAAAAAAAAAAAAAAAAAAAAAAAAAATCGAAATATGATATTAGGCCTCAAATCATCTGAGGCCTGGCGCCCCCCCTGCGATCTTTGGCGCCCCCCCAAGGGGGGCGCGCCCCCCAGGTTGGGAACCACTGATCTAAGGCATAATAGTTATCAAGGAAGGTTATTCAAGTTTGTTGTAGGGAGAGAATGTAAAGCTAAGCATTTAGGAGGGTCGGCATTGTCTAGGAGCATGGTTCAGGAACAATAACTGTTCTACTCATAATAACCTACTTTTCCACAAAGCAGAGGGTATATTTCAATTTTTTTTTAACGGCTTAACGAAATGAAAGATTGGAATGACAAAATGTTATAAAATATTTTTTTTACAGTTTAATAATAATTTATTAATGTTTTTTAGCCAATATGTTACAATAGTTCAATATGATGTATGTACAATATGTTACAATGTTAATTTTTACAAATCTATACAAATTACTGTTTAACAAAATGATCTGCCACTGGAATAAACAAAATTCACTAAATTAACCTGGTGTTGAACCAATGCTTTACTTAACCTATGCCTTAACTAATGCCTTGTTTTGGTAGTTTGACAACAGGCATGCCACTGTAAACGTCTGCCAATAAGCCCTTTCATGGTGCAGTGAGATTTGTAGGTGGAGTACATCTCACTTTGCAGGAGTGGTAAAGATGGTGTCTGACACTTGAGCTCAGTGCAGTCCAAGATGACCTGGGTGTCTGGGAAATCTCAGAATTCCTCAGGGAGGTAAGCTTGCACTTCTGCAGGTGTGAGCCAGATGCATTGAGACCCCAGTGCAGTGGCTAGAAAACGTGTCCATGTTGCAATAATGTGGTGGTGTATGTTGAATCGATGCGCCGGGTCCCTCTCCTTCAAACCAACTGACAGGAAGACGAGGAAAAGAAAGAACTCGTCGATTGGCTGGAGCAGCTGTCTCTGGAAGGTAAAAAAAAAAGGTTATTGCTTTAAGTTATAAACTAGTAAGGATGTGCTCTTGTTTGGCTAAATGTTTTATAATGGTTATGTGTACCATACCATGGGGAAAAACTGAGTTGCTGTAGTGCACTGGTGTATTTAAAGGGGGCTGAGTCCTTTAGTGTAGCCTTCTGTAAATGCAATGGCATCCCACCCTCTGTTACTACAGAGCAGCTCAGACCATAACCTACCGTGGATGGACGTGCTCTGGAGGCTCTTGGCTCTGGAGACCCAAACCATTTAGTCAATTGAAGGCTCAATCAAACCCCAAAACGCCATCAGGTGGTCATAGCTTGGACATTTATTTACAAAAATACATATACATCATGTCAGTCACTTAATTAACAAAGTAAATACAATCATACACGGTCACCAAAATACTGTTAGCTGTAACAACTAAGCCAATGTCTCATCTCGTATGCATGACAGGCTGCAGCGGTCAAACAGTAGACACATTAACTATTTAGTTTTAAGACTTACTGACACGAATGGATAGTTCGGTGGGACCCAGAATGCAGACCAAGACAGTGGACTATAACATAAAGCTTTATTTCAAGCACAACACAAAACAACTCAAACACAACACAAGAGAGTGATCAGGGACAGTCCAGGAGTCTGGGTACCGGGAGGTCGAGTAGCGACAGGTACCAGACAGGCGGATGGTCAGGGACGAGCGAGATGTCTAGATACCGGGAGGTCGGACTAGCGACAGGTACCAGACAGGTAATTATAATGACGGGGAGCTCGTATGGACCAGAGTAACGCGAGACAGGCGGGTGACGCGGGGTAGGCAAAGGATCTGGATCTCCGGGACATCAGTGTGGCGATTCCGTCCAGAATGTACGACGTCACATGAACAAAGTATGACGTGCAGTACGACCTACGACCTAACACAGGGGTAACGGGAAGCCAGGGTCCATATACCCCAGGTGAGGGGATTAGCAATCAGCCACAGCAATTGCTGACAGGTGTGTGTGTGCGCCGCCAGCGCACGTGGCTTGGCCACGCCCCCTGTCAACCACCGTACACTGACAATTGTTGACAGGTGTGTGTGCGCCGCCAGCGCACGTGGCTTGGCCACGCCCCCTGTCAACCACCGTAACACTGACACTTACGATAGGATTCTTTATAGTTTAACTGATGTTTACTTTGGTCGATGTCAAACAGTTAGCTGAATAGCACAACTTCGGTCTACGTTACCTGGTATAGAATCGGATGTCCGCGTTGGGTTCTTCTCAGGTCGGGATGGGTTGGAAAGCCATGGAAACTCTAAATGCCGTTACATTTCGATGAATTCATGGTGAAATAGTACCTCAGGAGCTGTAGCTAGCTAGTTGTAAGTAAACAAATAAACCGGAAGAGGTTTACTCGTATAACTTGAAGCCGGAAGTCCTTCACACAGCTTAGTGCATATAGCGCATTGAACAGAAGCGCAGAAGAATAACGGAGTGCGTCATTAAACAGCGGAAGAGACGGGGGAAGGGCGGGGGACGGGCAGGGGGGGGGGGGGGGGGGGGGGGGGGCGGGGGGGGGGGGGGGGGGGGGCGGGGGGGAATTTGAGCACTGAGTGGAAAGAAAACAAAAAATGTTGTAACAGAGAGGTCAGACAAGCAGGATATTAAGTGAAACGTTAAATTGAAGGAACTGTGTTATTATTTCACGGATGCATTCGACGTAATCGGTGAGAGCTATCGACGATGGACAAGATTTCCGCATGTATTTAAAACGTACGCCCGTGTGACGTTTTTCCACTGAACAACTCAACAGCGGTATGATTTGCGTAGCTCAAAATGCCCGACGTGGAAACACCACAGATTTGAGGCACAAAGAAAAAGACTAAAGAATGTGTGCCCACTAGAGATAAGTCTTAGGCTGTATCTGTACGTGTCAGTTTGCCCTCCGTAAAACGAGATAAAAAAGACCAGAGGAGTTGGAGGGGATTCTGTGAGGAACGGTCCGGAAAGATTTACTCTTTTCATTTATTTATATTTATATATATATATATATATATTTATACATTTTTTTAAAGATTGCCCTCAGATGTGCTTCAAGTCATAACTCATCTCGGAGAGGAAGTTTAAGTTAAGTTAAGTTAAAAAAGAGGCAGAAAGTAGGACATTAGAACAAACAAACAAAAAAAGTCTCACTATCGTAATCACAGTTCTAACGACGAAAGCTGAAAAACCTCAGAGTTCTCTCTCTCTCTCTCTCTCTCTCTCCCTCTCTCTCTCTCTCTCTCTCTCTCTCTCTCTCTCTCTCTCCCTCTCTCTCGCTCTCGCTCTCTCGCTCTCGCTCTCTCTCTCTCTCTCTCTCTCTCTCTCTCTCTCTCTCTCTCTCTCTCTCTCTCTCTCTCTCTCTCTCTCTCTCTCTCTCTCTCTCTCTCTCTCTCCATCCCCTCCTCCCAGCTTCCTTCCTGCCACAGTAGGCTAACATTATCCCTAGTCTTTTCTCTTTTGTCCTCAGACAGAAAGCCAGCAAGCAGACAACAACCCCCCCCCCCCCCCCCCCATGTGTTCTATTATTCTGGGTCTGTGTGGTGTCGCTGGTATCCGTTGGATGTACCGTCCAACCCCATCAAAAGTGGACGGTACGTCCTCATAAATATGAATTGACTCGCTTAACATTACACCGGTCGGGGATCATAACAAAAACATACCCTTAAACCTAGACTTACACACGGATCACGTTGTTTGTGTGTGCAGTGAAAAAGCTTGAAGAGGAAGTTATTTACCACAACCCCCCCAGAAAAAACCCACCCAACATAACACAGCATTACGCACAGCGGCAAACAACACAACTCGTCCGTGTGTGAATGCATTCACACCAAAAAAATTCAAGTGTTTCATTTGCCATCTTCATCGCTAACCCCACCCCTCCCCCCTCCTAACCCCACCCCCCCCCCTAACCCCACCCTCCCCCCTCCTAACCCCACCCCACCCTTCCCCCTCCGACAACGGAAGCTGTGGCAGCGGCTTGATCCGCTTAACACTTTGAATGAGGCCCTTGCTCTTGCATGGACATATATATATATATATATATATAAAATATATATATATACAGCGTTTTATTAGAAATAAAACCAGCAACAACAACTACGACGCCTACTAAAACACTAAAAGGCCTCGCAGCCTCTCTGATCTGTGTGTGCGTGTGTGTGTGTGTGTGTGTGTGTGTGTGTGTGTGTGAGACCAAAGACTCCTGCGTATTCCCCCCCCCCCATGTTTGTACCATCCTTCTTCTATGTTTGTGCTCCCATTGCAGGGGGTGATTTCACCCCCCCCCCCCCCCCCCCCAAAACATCAAAACACGGTTCCTTTGTAGGCTGTTTATAACCGGCCCTCCTTCTTCGTTTCCCCACTCCTCCTCTCCACTCCTCCTCTCTCCTCCTCCTCCTCCTCCTCTTCCTCCTCCTCCTCCTCCTCCTCCTCCTCCTCCTCCTCCTCCTCCTCCTCCTCCTCCTCCTCCTCCTCCTCCTCGCCGGGCCACCAGCAGGGCCTTGATGGAGTGGAGACTTTGTTCTGCCTGGTGTTTGTACTGCTCGCCACCCTGCCGGTACAAAGTCCTCCCATCATGTCTTTGAAGCCACTCTCTCCTTCTCTTCCTCTTCCTATTCCTCCTCACCCTTCTTCCTCACTCTTCTTCCTCCTTTCCTTCTTCCTCACTCTTCTTCTTCCTCCTTTCCTTCTTCCTCACTCTTCTTCTTCCTCCTTCCTTCTTCCTCACTCTTCTTCCTCCTCTCCTTCTTCCTCACTCTTCTTCCTCCTCTCCTCCGTCCTACTCTCCGTCCTCCTCTCCATCCTCCTCTCCGTCCTCCTCTCCGTCCTCCTCTCCGTCCTCCTCTCCATCCTACTCTCCGTCCTCCTCTCCGTCCTCCTCTCCGTCCTCCTCTCCGTCCTCCTCTCCATCCTACTCTCCGTCCTCCTCTCCGTCCTCCTCTCCGTCCTACTCTCCTGTCCTCCTCTCCGTCGTCCTTAAGATGTGACTACCAAGTCCATGGTCCAGGTCAATGGACGGTCAACATGGTAAAGTGCGAGTGACTTTCCGTGGACACACGCAGTTAGAGGGACAAACAACCCAAAGTATAATGAATGCATAAGACAGCACTTTAGATAGACATTCCCCTGCTGGGAAATGCAGGTGTTTTACGGCAGCAAATCAGCAAAGATAATAATAATAATAAAACACATTCAAAGTCAAAACAGTGTGGAGATAGATATTTACACACACACACACACACACACACATGCACACACACACACACTACACACACACACATTGAATAGCACAAACTACAGCTACAACTATATACTAATATACTGCATGAAATATATATATATATATGTATGTAAATGCTAAACGAACGATATTTGGCATGCTTTTTATAAAATACTACATTTTATACTTTATATACAATGAATACTACTACAAATATAAATACACTAAATACTATGTATATATACATAATTGTTATATATATATATATTTATATACAGTATATATATATATATATATATACACTTATATTCACAAATAGAAAAGTGTATCGTCTAGAATTTTTCAAGAAGGACCTTAAAAGGTCAAGTGTCAGCACACGGACAGCGACCCCTGTGCTTATGAATCCCAATGAGCCATGGAGGCGTAGGAGAAGGAGAGATGTGAGAAGAGATCTGCGGTTCCCTAGGGGGGCGGGCACACAGCGGTTCCCCTGCAAGGAGAGGAGATTGTCTCGGTTTGGTACCCTGGTTCAGGCCGCCCGCCCAGCGGGACCGCCGGCGGGGGAAGGGATGGAGAAGTTCTCCTAGCTAAGGGCTTATTTTTTTTATTTAATACCCGCCCCGCATGGGACTTCTTCTGGGAGTATCCGTCTACAAAAGGACGCATGTCCGAGTCCCTCTTCCCTGAGAAATCGTCTTATTTGAAGGGACAGCAGGGGGAGGGTGCACACATCGCCAGAGGGTTCCTCTGGGTTTCTTACCTCTGTGTCCACTGTGTCTGCAACCCCCGGCCCCGGGAGAAGAGAGAAGAGAGATGCTTTTGGTGGTAGTTCCGGCTCGAACTCCGGATTGATTTGGTGTAGTTTCTCTGATGGACCGGTAGTAAAACATACGTCCACCGTCGACTAAAAGTTCACCCGTGGATAACATATCCATGGAAGAATAGTGCATTATGCAAAGATAATTAAGCCAAATACAGTGGAAGTAAATATGCTATGACATTATACATGGTTTAAAGTACACACATGGGTAACATTGGTCTATAATGATGGTATTCTATGATGGCATAAAAGCATTAACCCAAAATGGTTAATTTTGCTGAACAAAGTGATGATGGGAGGGGGAGTTTGAGTGGGTCGCAGAGCATGTGCCAAACCTTTATCTTTAGAAAGAAGCCCAGTTAATGTCTCAACGTTAATTCATGGTGGGATGGCTAATCTAATTAGAATCCAATCTTATCTAATCTAATCTAATCTGAATCTAATCTAATCGAGTTCAGCCCCATTCTTGTTCGCTCCATCTATTTTTACAGTACATGAAGGCATTGCTGATCACTGCAATATTGGTCAATCCATTTGTTGGGTGGTGACTCGATGACTTATGACACATGTGGGCCCTAGTGGGGCTGGTTGAGGAAGGTTGAAAACCACTGGCCTAATGGGGGGAGGGCGATCTGTGTGATGTCTGCAGCCTCACCCCTGGCCTCGTCTAACAGCTCGACCTGCTCCTCGATGATGATTAACCACTAGTCTCATTGGCTACAAGCCAAGGTTTTCTAAATGACTGAACAGTAGATTTATAAAGGATAAAATACAGCATCATTCACTCGAAATTAAAACGCGTGCCTTCGCCAGGGTGGGGGGGGACGGGGTGGGGGTGGCTTGGGCCGTCTAGCAGTTGGGAGCCACAACAACAACAAAAAACCTGATTAAGGCCATTAAAACGGAAAGGCCTTCAACATTAACTGGTGTTGATTAAACACAATGGCGCCACATTATTGGTTGGCTCTCACCGAGACACACCGCTCGGTGCAATTAGGAGCAGCTTTGCATGCACCTGACAATAGCATAGGTTAAGTGCCATGTTCTGCCTGTTTAGCCACATTACGGTTCTTCACTGTGAAGTGAGGGAGAGTTGAATGGTTAATGCGTTTAGCCATTATGCTGCGTTTCGGTGAGGCAGCTGGTGTGAGTTTTGGAAATATTATATTATCGCAAACAAACAAAAAACACCAGTCAACCCGTTCAGTGAATGCGAATCGGCATTCTAAAAATTCCCGAAACATTTTTGAATTATCCGCGTAATTTCAAAAGCGATTTCCATTATTGTAGAAGCGGAGGAAATGTATAAATGTCTCTCACAAAACAGATCAGAAGGAAAAGCATAAGACACAATCACCATATAGATCAAATGGAATTAAAAAATGTTCCTGTTTAAGTGTTCGGTTAAAAAAAACTAAAGAAAAACTGCTGCCTTACTGAGATAAAACAGAATTAAAAATGAGTATGCATCCAAGTTTTTAACTTTATAGGGTAGTGGTTGAATAAATCACTAAACAGGTTTTAATTACATATAGTGTCATGGATGACATGTAACGACTAAAGTGGCATCTATTCTAACCGATGAGGATAAAAAAACAAAACGTAACCACGTTAACAACATTATACAACTTTCTTTCACATCTTTAAAGAATAAAATATTGTCTAAAATAAAATAAAAATTTGAAAATTCAACCCCTAAGTGAAGAGGGAAATAGCAAATAGTTGCAGGTAAATTGCCCACATGTTGAACCGGTTTTAGTTTTCAGGCCATTTACTTGCAAGTACCGATTGCTGTGATCGCTTGCGAAAGCCACGACAGAACGGGCCGACACACACACACACACACACACACACACACACACACACACACACACACACACACACACACACACACACACACACACACACAACACACACACACACACACACACACACACACACACACACACACACACACACACACACACACACACACACACACACACACACACACACGTACACCGCCAGGGAACAGTTAACTAGTGTTTATTAATCACAAAGTCAGCCAACAGGAAACAAGAGCCAAGAGAGAGAGACTGAGGCAGAGAAGTCAGCCGCCCCACGCTCGGGTAATCCATCCAGGTGCCGCCCATCTGCCATACATCACCTGTATCAGCTTATTGCCTTCAGAAAAGGTCAGGGGGTGAAGGAGGATATAATGGAGAGGACCACGCCACACCATGCGTTTTACCACTGTACACTAGAAGGTTCCACATTGTAATATAAAAAAAACATATTTATCATATATATCTCCTTTTAAGCTCATTGGAAAATACCCTACAGATATTCCCAGTTTTATATGAACAAACCCAATGTTAACCCTCCTCCTCCTCCTCCTCCTCCCCCTCCTCATCTTCCTCTTCCACCTCCTCCTCCTCCTCCTCCTCCTCCTCCTCCTCCTCCTCCTCCTCCTCCTCCTCCTCCTCCTCCTCCTCCTCCTCCTCCTCCTCCTCCTCCCCCTCCCCCTCCTCCTCTTCCTCTTCCACCTCCTCCTCCTCCTCCTCCTCCTCCTCCTCCTCCTCCTCTCCTCCTCCTCCTCCTCCTCCTCCTCCTCCTCCTCCTCCCTTTGATACCCTCTCTTTCCAGAGGGAAGGGGCCAAAGGCCCCCATCACCATTTAGGCTTTGACTGTGCACATATCCTCCAGCCGAGAGGTGTGAAGCCCCTCGGCCCCTTAGAGCAGCCTGCCCCCCAGCCTCCACCCCCCCCAAAAGGAAGGCTAACAGGGATGGGGGGGGGGGGGGGGGGGCAATGGGGGGGCGGGGGCGATGGGGGTGATCTGTCTGTCTCGGATGTTAATGGGTCCGAGTCACCAGAGAGCAGCCTCCTGCCAAGCTAACTTTAACTGCTGGCACACCTGTAATCACAAGATTTGTCTTTGTAGCAATCTCAATGGAGCAGGAGGGAGATTCAGAGGTGGGGGGAGGGTGTCGGGGTGAGGGTGGGGTGGTGATGGGTGGGGTGGTGATGGGTGGGGTGGTGAGGGGGGGGCGGGGGTCTCTCGGGGCCTGCAGCAGTCAGACAGGATGTTTGCCGCGTTACCGCTGAACATACAACCCTGTCACTCAGGGCCAGATTGCACCGAGTGGAGGGGCAGATTAGATGCTCTTTATGGCTTTCTATCTGCTGCCTGTCAGGGAACAGGTTGGTCTGGATTAGACAGTGTGTTGTTGTTGTTCTTGTTGTTGCTGGTTTGTTTATTTGGCTTTTTTATTTCTTTCTTTAGACGGGTAAGCCGTGTATCTGGAAGGTCTTTGCTTGGGATTGGTCTGACGGAGATGAACAGATTTCTGATTGTTGATTGAGTACTGAACATTCATTCATTCAAAAGTATTTTGTTAAAATGTGTTGAATTCAACATTTTTTTATTCAATGAAATGATTGAACTGATTTAGTTATGAACGCAACACACGCTCAGGCTTCTGTTCGTCCGGCAGCTCAAAGTAAACTAAGCTCATGTGTTATTTGTATAATAATAATATGTGTTGAAGCCAATACATCATCATTTCTTGACCCCATTTAAATAACTAAAAACACACACACACACACACCGCACTGAATCACATGCTTAGTAAAGTAACTTTGTCTTTAAAAAAATTGTCCATTATGAATAGAAACCATTGCGGGTTCCCCGGAGCACTTGGCTTCTCCATCACAGCCGTCTATCTCACCTCGTTGAGCAGGGGGGGGGGGGGGGGGGGTGTCTGGCTCAGGTTGTCTGGCTGATGTACGAGGAAGCTGCTGCATCATTTAGTAAGTGTCTCTCTATTTTCCTTCAAATCGCTCGTCAAATAATAGAGACACCTGAAGTCCAGTCTGAGCCCTACCCTGAACCGGTTACAGCCGCCTTAAAACAAAAAAAAGGCAGCAAACTCAATCGGCGCTGAAAATGCATCATGACTTTCTAACAATATATGTATATTTTTTTGCACAATTGACCACATGTACAGTACATGTCATCCGTCAACAGTCACTTTATTGTTCTTTTTATGTTCATTTTTATTGCGTATTGTATTTTTATAGTATTGTGTTGTTGACACAACGTTGTTGGTGATCGGTGAGCGCTCAATTCTGTGATCTCGTTCATTGCATGAACGAGATCAGGCAGATTTTGCGAATTTGCTGCTGTTTTTGCCCATAAGAACCATTTTTGCTCGCTAGCCTTAAAAAGCACCCGAACGACGGACGGACGGACGGACGGACGGACGGACGGCCAGACGAGATTCTAATTACCCGAGAAGGACCCTGAAGCTTCCTCTTTGTCTCCGAGCGTCCGGCGGGGCTTCAACGCCTGGGACTGTGACCCGGGAGAGTGTCCGCTCGCATGCAAATCTTACATTTCAAAAACGCCTCGCGCTTATCAGGTGAAGTGAGCCTCATCACATATACGGCTTTGACCCTCTAAATACCCAAATCTTGATGTGTGTGTGTGTGTGTGTGTGTGTGTGTGTGTGTGTGTGTGTGTGTGTGTGTGTGTGTGTGTGTGTGTGTGTGTGTGTGTGTGCGTGTGTGGTGTGTGTGTGTGTGTGTGTGCGTGTGCATGTGTGTGCGTGTGTCTGTGTGCGCGCGTGCGTGTGGGCGCGTGTGCGGTGTGTGCGGTGTGCGCAAGTGTGTCCAAGCCACATCTTTGCTGCCTCCCCAGGATTTATGTCCATAATTGCCTGTCAAAATGTCTGAGTGAGCTGATTGCAGGGAATAGGACAAGACATGTGTGGCCCTTATTAACCCGTCAGTTCGCACGGCCCGATGTGGCAGATTGAACGATAGGGTAACACAAGCGCACATCACCTCATTAGCACATATAGCCTTTTTTCCCAAATTTTTCTTCCTTTTTCCCCCTCTCGCCAGCCTGTCAGTCATCCCCCTGAAAGTATTTAGCCAGCAGTTAAGGCCGCAGTGAATGGAGACTTTCTTTTCTTAATTACTGTATTATGTTAAGCGTTAAGGCGAGCTCGTCAGCCGCGCGCTTGGGTCGGTGAAGGCGGTGTCTGAAAGGTGACACGAGACACCGGCTGGCGCTGCACTTTAATAGCCATATATGTCGATACCTGACACACCGTGTTGTCATACATGTCTCGTTTATATATATATTATATATTTATTTATTAATACACAGGAAGACAGAGAGGGACAGACATATAGTGTGGGGGAGAGAGAGAGTCAGAGAGAGAGAGAGAGAGAGAGAGAGAGAGAGAGAGAAGAGAGAGAGAGAGAGAGAGAGAGAGAGAGAGAGAGAGAGAGAGAGAGAGAGAGAGAGAGAGAGAGAGAGTGCATCATTACCATCCGGATGCTTGTCTGCCTGCTGAACTGTAAATTACATTCGATGAGAAGCAACGGCAACATTATTCAATTCATATTTCTGATCATTTTACAGATCCCAGGGAAAACTTTCCCCAAATTCCTATTCTACGAGTATATATATATATTTTTGCAACTAGCCAAATTGCCAAAACACCAAAACAATCCCATGTACACAATCCACACCTGGGTGTGGATCTCACATAAATGTCACACATCCCACAGAAAAACCACACCCATTGAGTACCGCCAGCAGGTTGGTATGGTGGGAGTGCTCTGTTGTGTTTTGCCACTCCCTGTCCCTAGACGGAACCACGGGATTGATGTAGACCTGACCTTATAAGGTAACAGGGGCACTTCCCCAATGCAAACACAGACAGACAGACAGACTGACAGGAAGCCCATTCAAGTGAACAAACAACCCTAATACACACAGCCCTTCCCCCATGACAAAAAAAATCAACACCCTGCCTCCGGCTATTTGCTATTTACCCGGGGGGGGGGGGGGGGGTTGGGGGGGGGGGGTAGCTATATACCCGGGGGAAATATAAGAACATATTTAGATTCATTGTGTAACTTGCTTTCGAAAAAAACCTTACGTTAAACGTACATTTATATGTTTTGCTTTACGATACCTTTGATTGTAGTGAATCCTCTGAGCGCAAGGGTTGTCCTTCAAGAAGGAAATTGAGAAAAAGAAAGAATGATAAACAGCCGGTAGCCCATAATGTCCTCCATAAACAGTGCGGGTTAGGGTTCCTTGAAGCGATTGCAGCTTTAAGTCGCTCTGTGTTTGCCACATATGTGTGTGTGTGTGTGTGTGTGTGTGTGTGTCAGACACACAGGTTCCCCCCTCCTCATGGGTGTGGTTTTTAATGCAGACCATGTCATGGGGCCCTGGGGTTGGGGGGGGGGGGGGGATGGGGGAGAGAGGGGAAGAGAGAGAGAGAGAGAGAGAGAGAGAGAGAGAGAGAGAGAGAGAGAGAGAGAGAGAGAGAGAGAGAGAGAGAGGGGGGGGGGAGAGAGATGATGGGGTGGGGCCAGGGCCACCGTTCCAGGGCCACCGTCTGAGACTTCCGATGAATTAGAGCGGTGGTTACATAGCATTTTTATGGACGTTTTTTATGTAATTGATACTTGAGGTCAGACCCAGTACGTCCCGTAGCCGCCAGCCAGCGGCTGGCGAGCAGGGCGGTCGCTGCGTAGCCACTTAAGAGGCTTGTTGTTCCTCCGGTGATTTCATTACTCCCTGTCACCTTGGAACCTCACCTCCTCCTCCTCCACCTCCTCCTCCTCCTCCTCCTCATCCTCTATATATAGGATAATTCACTGACCCGTTACCTCATCCCCGCCGCAGTGTGGACTTAAAAGGTGCCTAAAAAGGAAGCACGTTTATATGGCTTAATGTTCTCAGATAGAGTATAGGCTGTTTTTATTCTAATTAAGTGTACACATATTCCAACAGTCCTGCACAATTGTACAGCCCTGTCACATACACTTTTTTCACGTATTGTTTATCCTTATTTAGTTGATATATTCAATGTTATCTTATTCCGTGATATTGTTGTTAATGTTACTGTACTAAAGACCAAGATCATTTCTTTGTATGTGCAAGCTTACATGGCAATAAAGACTTTTCATTCATTCTTCATTCATTCATCATTCATTCATTCATAGACTACAGATTAGCAGGCACTTTTTTTCCCAACTTCAAGATGATTCGAGATGTTTTTATTTTTGCCATGTACTATGAATCAATACACAACTATATGAAGTAGTATGACTTAATATACAACAATACCATGCTATTCTAAACCATACAATACTATAATTATAGTAATATACTCTAATAATACTCTATATAGTACATACAATACTCTATTATAGTATATACAACACTGCATACTACCTAATATACATTATACTATATACTATGAACAACACTTCATACTGCCTTCTATATACTATACTATAAACTATAAACAACACTATATACTACCTACTATATTCTTTACTATCATTCAATCCTTCAGATTTAGATTGCATGGAGTTGCAACCACCAGAGTCAATTCTCTTCCTACAACTCTTTCTACATGTCTAGTTCATATCTCGGGTTCGATGTTTCACAGCAAGACGGCCCATTGCAGCTTCTCCCCATGTTCTCCTACGGGGGTTAGCTCTAAGGTATACCCTCCAGGTCTACCCACAAAAGAGACATGCATGTTAGCCATCCGAGAGGAAGGACGGTATGATGCTCAGCCAGTCTATCATTTATTATTCTCCAGAAGAGAATTCCCTTCAAACATATTTTTTGTCGTCGTCTGAGAGACATATTCTTGATCTGAGCTGTTGAGATGTTTCTTCATCTTCACGGTTGTTCTTCCTTTTTGTATGTCTCGTGGTTGTCCCGGTTTAGAAAATATGTCTTGGTAAGATACCCGTTTGACATTCAGATGCTTTCATCTATGAGTGAGAAGCTCGGAGAGTCGCTATTGAAATGAGAAAACATCTTAAAAAAACGTGTAACAACCGTCACAAATGTAAAAACAGTTTTCGTGTCCGTTTCATGTGACAAAAAATACAACAAACTCAACACAACTCGCAACACGAGTTATTGAGTTCATAAGCCGCAAGCAAAATCTCTTTCTAGAACACAGCCCAACACACAAGGCACCCAAACACCCTGTAGGGGTAACACTGTCCAAGAAAGGTACATACTTTAACTCATAAAATGGTATAGTCCAGTGGTTCTCAACCTTTACTGCACCGCGACTCAATGGTTAACATGCCAGCTCAGTCACGACCCTACATAGAACAGCAAAGAACATGTTCTTGTCATATTTTTTTACAGCGACCGATATAACAATATCAATCAATCTTAATTGAACATGCAGTCAATTCAAGTGTCTTAAAAATACATTTCATACTTGAAAATAGGATATTTTAAATATTTTGACACGCAAAGGCTAAACAACCAAATACTAAACATGAGTTATTGTGGGCGTGCCATTACAAAGAGTATGAATACTTATGCAATAAATGTATTAATAAATATATAGTTTTTTTATTTGGACTTTTAAGGGGTGAATACTTTCCTACTATACTTACCATACTGAACCTGATGGCGTAGAGATTAAATTCACAGTTATCTTGATTACGAGTTACGAAGTTTCTTCACACGTTCGGATTCAAATTTGAAACTACTAGCATGCTAGCAGCGCCGGTTAGTCAGATGCTGGAATTTGTTGTTTTTCTCACAAAATATGCCACGAAAAACAGTCATGCTAATGTGTCCAAATCACAATTTTGCGTCATCAGCCTCAAGCGACTTTCTATTCTTCTCCCTTTGCTTTTCAGCACTACCCTTACGGTTTGTAGCCTGTTTAGGTTGCTCCATTTTGCCACTCAAACAACATGCCTAGCCTAGCTTAGCCTAGCTTAGGTTACCTCTCTGCGCACACAGTGTCTGATTAACCGGGGACAGCCAAAAGCTGAAGGAAAAAGAGTTGTGACAAACCCACCTGGACCAAAGTGAATTGGCCAGCCACTACTAGTGAAACGATCTAAACACAGGCTATCATAGTATAAGCCCACCCCACCTTGTGGTGGGCCATTGGTCACAGCGCTGTGGACCGTCTAGGCCACAGCTGCAGTTGTGTTTGTTTGTTTGTTATACCGATTAGCGGTCCACTGACCCAGCGACCGACCATGAAAACTCCTGGTACTCCCGATGGCCTGCATATTCTGCATGATCTGCCTCCAAATTGCCTCCCTCGTACATGCATATCAGGCGAAGCGTTCAGTCTGTTCCTTTGTTTCGTCTTCATCTTGGTTTGATTATGATCAAAATTTGGAATATCGGTCACGTTAGTGACCGGATCAGCTGTAAAAGTAGCTTGGGTTTCCCTATTTTCTTTATTTTTGTTCACTTCATTAGCACCTTGCTGGGCAGTAAATATATGCACTACTACTGGTGGATACTGGTGGATCGATCATATTGGGATCATATTTGGGTGGGTATGATTGCCCAAAGGATGCGCTTTATCTCTGAGTTTTAATTATCGCAATTGTCTCGGAACAAATGAGACATACTAGTTTCTGTCGTGGGAAGAATGAACATGAAAGAAGATGCCATGTTAAATTACTCTGACTGTGTGTGTGTGTGTTTTGTAATCTGCTCGGTCACGGACTGCAGCGATTTCATTGGTTGAGTAGCGTCATGTGAGGCTCATTTGGGCCCCGTGTCTTAAAGGCTAGAAAAGATGCGGCAGTTAAAATAGAATAATTATTTGTGCAATTTCAGACAGGCCGTGAACACCGGCAAAAGATAAGCTACTAGAGAACAGACTGGGATATTATTATTAATTAATATATAGAATTATTCATGAGCGATCAAAGTCGTTCCTGATTCATTCCTGACTCATTTCTTGATTAAGTTATCATTGACTAATCATTAGCTGCTCTCAAATGGGAAAAGGAGCTACTGATTCACTATGGGTTCACTCATGGTTAGTTCCTCATCGGTTGGTCATTGGTTCCCTGGTCACTTCTGTAGTGTAGTGACCGGGGGGTCACTACTCTCCCCGGTCACTACCCTCCCGGTCACTTCTCTCCCAGGTCAATACCCTCCATGGTCACTACTTTCCCCGGTCACTACCCTCCCCGGTCACTACCCTCCATGGTCACTTCTTTCCCCGGTCACTACCCTCCTCGGTCACTACTTTCCCAGGTCACTACTCTCCCTGCTCACTACTCTCCCCGGTCACTTCTCTCCCTGGTCACTACCCTCCCCGGTCACTACTTTCCCAGGTCACTACTCTCCCTGCTCACTACCCTCCCCGGTCACTACCCTCCATGGTCACTTCTTTCCCCGGTCACTACCCTCCATGGTCACTTCTTTCCCCGGTCACTACCCTCCTCGGTCACTACTTTTCCCGGTCACTACTCTCCTCGGTCACTACCCTGCCCGGTCACTACCCTCCTTGGTCACTACTCTCCCCGGTCACTTCTCTCCCTGGTCACTACCCTCCCCGGTCACTACCCTCCTCAGTCACTACTTTCCCAGGTCACTACTCTCCCCGGTCACTACCCTCCTCGGTCACTATTTTCCCCGGTCACTACTCTCCCTGGTCACTACTGTCCCTGGTCACTACTCTCCTTGGTCACTACTCTCCCTGGTCACTACTCTCCCCGGTCACTACCCTCCTCGGTCTCCTTGGTCACTACCCTCCCCGGTCACTAGCCTCCTCGGTCACTACTTTCCCCAGTCACTACTTTCCCCGGTCTCTAGTCTCCCTGGTCACTACCCTCCTTGGTCACTACTCTCCCCGGTCACTACTCTCCCAAGGTCACTAGTCTCCCTGATCACTACCCTCCCTGGTCACTACCCTCCTTGGTCACTACTTTCCCCAGTCACTACTCTCCCTGGTCACTACCCTCCTTGGTCACTACTTTCCCTGGTCACTACTCTCCCTGGTCACTACCCTCCCTGGTCACTACCCTCCTTGGTCACTACTCTCCCCGGTCACTACTCTCCAAGGTCACTAGTCTCCCTGATCACTACCCTCCCTGGTCACTACCCTCCTTGGTCACTACTTTCCCTGGTCACTACTCTCCCTAGTCACTACCCTCCCTGGTCACTTCCCTCCTTGGTCACTACTTTCCCCGGTCACTACTCTCCCTGGTTACTACTATCTCTGGTCACTATCCCTTATTGTAAAACGCTAGCTTCTCTTCTGCTATACCCTATAAAGTATGCGGCACCGTGATTCCTTGTCATCCCGGGTGGTTGTGCGTTCTTCTGTTTTCGCCGATTTGTCCAGAATCAGAATTAACACGTTTTTTTGTTTCCTCCCCCCCCTCCCTCCACCCCTCCCCCCACCCATCCCCTCTTCTATTGTCATTCCACACACTGCCCACATTTGCTATGGCTATTTATATGAAGTGGTTTTTCATCACAACCCCGCTGCTTTTACCACAACTCGCTCTAACAACAAATACGTGTGACAAAATTTTCTCGGGCGCTCGAGCGATGGGCACCGCTCACCGTACGGGGATTGGTTCTAATGGTCAGCCGCCCTCCATCCCTCCTCCGTATACGTACATACAAACGATAACAAGCTAAAATACATCTGCCCAGGTTTGGGATTTCACAGATTTACGTGTGATTTTGGTTTATCTATCTGTGAACACCACACACATTTTGTCTCTTGAACTTAAACAACAACAACAAAACGATACCGTCTTTTCCGTTTTTGTATATTTGAGGCAACACATTATGGAGGAACTTGTGTGTGTGTGTGTGTGTGTGTGTGTGTGTGTGTGTGTTGTACTACTATATGTTGGCCTGCTGAGAAGCAAAGGGAGCATGCAGTGATCTGGTCTCAGTCCAAGAAAGTGTTGACCATTGACCATTGAAGCACCAATTAAAATATCACTAAGCATGTGCACCTGACTCCAAAGAAAACCTCCTCCCAACACAAACTGAAACAGAAAAGATGCAGCTTCAACACACACACACACACACACACACACACACACACAATGACACACACACACACACACAAACACACACACACACACACACACACACACACACACACACACACACACACACCACACACACACACACCACACACACACACACACACACACACACCACACACACACACACACACACACACACACACACACACACCACACACACACACACACACACTGACACACACACACACACACCACACACACACACACACACACACACACACACACACACACACACACACCCCTCCCACATACACACACACACACACACACACACACACACACACACCACACACACACACACACATACACACACACACCACACACACACACACACACCACACCACACACACAGACACACAGACACAGACAAACACACACACACACACACACACACACACACACACACACACACACACACACACACACACACACACACAGACCCCCCCCCCCCCCAAACACACACACACACACACACACACACACACACAAATACACACACACACACACACACACAAACACACACACAAACACACACACACACACACCCCCGAGACACAACAGGAAAACAAGCTGCCAGAAGCATAAACACAGGAACCGGCAAGTCACGCAAACCAAACAGAACCCCCCCCCCCCCCCCTACCTACCTTACTGCCATGAGCCCCAGGTCCATCGACCAAAGAACCCCCGGGTACCCCACGGACGTACCCGGAGGTCCACAAGAACCACATCAAAGAGGCAGAGGATCTACTGTATGAAGGTCGGAGAGGGCCGGTCCACACCTCACACACACACACACACACACACACACACCACACACACACACACTCACACCACATACACACACCACACTCACACCACACACACACACACATACACACACACATACACACACCCACACACACACCACACACACCACACACACACACACATCACACACACACACCAGCACACACACACACACACAAACACACACACAGGCACACACAAAGACAACCCAAACCAAAACCACATAACAGCAGCAGCTATCCTCAGCATCAGAACAGAGAAGAGCACTGGGGGCACCAGGGACCCCTCCCCAACAGAAGCCCTGTCTTCACGGTCAGGTCACACACACCCCCCCCCTCTCCTCTGCCACCAGGGAGACACGAAGGGCCGGAGGACGAGGAGGTGGCGAGGAGAGGAAATAACACAACAAACAAAACCTGAGCGCCGCACCGCACCACTGCAGAACCCCTCCCCACCCCCCCCCCCCCCCCAGACTCAGGCCATAGTCCCAGAGATCAACAACCGTGCACCCTGCCACCACCACCAGCTCATAACCCGCCCTCCACCACCCACCACCACCACCCACCACCACCACCACCACCACCACCACCACCACCACTCCTCACAAAGAACAGAAAGTGTGTTTTCCGTCTCCCACCCCCCTCCCCTCGCACACACACACACACACACACACACACACACACACACACACACACACACAAACATACACACACACACGCACACACTCTGAGCTCCTCTCCACCAGCTCATACAAGCCCAAACACCGTCACCCCCACCACCACCACCATCTAACCACCTCCTCCTCCTACACCACCACCACCACCGTCACCACCACCGTCACCACCACCCCCCCTTCAGACAAGCTGCTTCCACCTCGGTGTCCGCTGGCAGACCCAGACACCCGCTGTTCATCACACACGGCCCCCGCATGCGCGCACGCACACACACACACACACGCGCACACGCACGCACCACCACACACGCACACACACACGCACGTACACACCAAGTGTTTTTTTTGGGGTTGCTGTTGTGGGTTTGTTGTTGGTGACTGCTTGTTATTTTGTCCCTCTGCGCTATGACTTCTTCAGAGATGTTTTTTTATCTGTCTCCAACTGATTAACTTTGAATAAATAATAGCAGTGATACTAATCGTAATGTTTATTTGACATCAGCACTTTTCAATAAACTAATAGACTTTACATTTTTTTTAATCATTCGGTACGTCGATTCGTTGATACATTTCATTTCAGAGGAAAAAAACGAACTGGTTAGAACATTTAAAAACACTTACGATAAATTCAAAACGCTAGAAAAACACAAAAACAGACGACTTGACGACCAATACCGCCCGTCTTTTGCGTTGAGGTCTAACTCGTTGGTCTGTGTGTGTGCGTATTACTGAAGGTAATTCAAACGGAATCATCAATAATCAATAAATGTGAAACGTGAAATTATATTTTGCTTTCCGTGAATTGTTGTTTCCGCCGTGTGTGTTGTGTATATAAGACAACCTGCTCGCTGGTAGCGTCAGCCTGCCTGCCATACATATGCAAATGAGGGAATATTTAAACGACTGATGCGATGCTTTCAGACCGTATCTCCGTTTGTGTGTCTATGATCTTTCGTCTTGTCAGTTGTTGTTGTTTTTTCAGCCATTTTGATTATGACTTGTCTTTCTGGCCTTTGATCACGTCTCTTCCAATCACTGCTGTTTTATGAGGCTGTTTGCCTCTCCACTCTCTCTCTCTCTCTCCACTCTCTCTCTCTCTCTCTCTCTCTCTCTCTCTCTCTCTCTCTCTCTCTCTCTCTCTCTCTCTCCACTCTCTCTCTCTCTCTCTCTCTCCACTCTCTCTCCCTCTCTCTCTCTCTCTCTCTCTCTCTCTCTCTCCACTCTCTCTCTCTCTCTCTCTCTCTCTCTCTCTCTCTCTCTCTCTCTCTCTCTCTCTCTCTCTCTCTCTCTCTCCTCTCTCTCTCTCTCTCTCTCTCTCTCTCTCTCTCTCTCTCTCTCTCTCTCTCTCTCTCTCTCTCTCTCTCTCTCTCTCTCTCTCTCTCTCTCTCTCTCTCTCTCTCCACTCTCTCTCTCTCTCTCTCTCTCTCTCTCTCTCTCTCTCTCTCTCTCTCTCTCTCTCTCCACTCTCCACTCTCCACTCTCTCTCTCTCTCTCTCTCTCCACTCTCCACTCTCTCTCTCTCTCCACTCTCCACTCTCCACTCTCCACTCTCTCTCTCTCTCGGGGTGCGAGGGTTCTCTGCTCTGAGTTCTGCCCCCCCAGGAAGGCGGGTGGTGGGGGGGGGGGGGGGGGGGGCATAGATCATAATCCTCTCTCCGGTCCCAGATTCATGGCCCCAGGATCCCATAAGAGCTCATGGCTAACTAATGCAGCTAAAGCCTTGCGCTATAATGGGATTTGTCATTGTTGCGGAAGGGATTTAGCTTTTTATGTTTTTAATTAATTATTTTAATTAAGATAAAAGGCGATGATATGCGTTTTATTGTCTCATAGAAAGTGCCAGATAACCTGTTTCCCATTAACGGTGAATACAATGCATTTTCAAAATGAAATAGCAGGATTGTTTATAGCGGGAGTGTAAATTGCTATTGTTCATTTGCATTTTTTAGCTTTTGAATTCCTATTATCGTTATCCTTTCTGCCTCTAGACGGCAACAAGGTTGTGGAACAAATGTTGGAGGCTCTTTGTGTAACATCACACATATATGGATGGGTACGTCCACACAAGGATTGATTTTTACAATAACTTGTGAGGTCAACAAGTACAACAATAATAATAATAATACAACAAACTACCTTTTCATGAGTGCTCATAAAAATACATTCAGTGTGAGGAAGAGGACCAAACTTTTTAATATATATTCGGGTACATAACATAAAACATCCCGGTAGTACCAAGTTAAAAGTGTTTTCCCAGAGAGTGTGGACCCCGACGGTAAAACAAGCACATCTTCATCACGTCGCGTCCTCCCGTCCTCCCGTCCTCCCCCCCCCCCCCCGTCCTCCCCCCCCCCCCCCCCCCCCCGGGAGACTGAACTCCCGGTCCTTTGTAGCGATTGAAAAAGTCCTCCAGAGTCCCCTTCGGAGGACTGATCAATCAGTGACTGACTCTTCCCATTCGGTTGCCATCAGTCCCCCCCCGTCCCCCCCCCCCCCCCCTTCGAGGCTGAGTGGGTTTTTCGCGAAATGAGGCTCAGACTTAACCACCGTGCGAGAGATGCACTGGGGGAGATGGATGGGATGGGAGGGCGGAACGCAGTGGCTTCCTTCCCTATGTGTTTGGATGGGCGAGCATCACTTTAAAAACAGGGCGCAGTCGGAATCACGCCGGGCCACATGACAACTGACTGTTGAAAGAAAAGGTGTTCAAATAAAGAACAAGAACGCCACTTCAAAAAGGGAACCACGGTAAAGGACATTCAAACTGTGGGTCAAACTATTGTCAGTCGCTTTGGACAACAAGTGTCTGCGAAATGACTAATGTAATGTAATGTTATGTAATGTTATGTGTCCTGTGTACAGTTAGGTTGAATTAAACGCGGGCATTCATTTGGTTTATCCAAAAAAATAAAAGCAGCACTATAGTATTTGCAGGAGCGTTTGCTACACGATTGCTTTTACTTTGATAGACAAAGACCAGATGTCATCGTTTAATTCCTGAGAAGTAGCACAAATACTTTCTTGGGAAATATATCCGGATTATCTGTGCCTCTTCACTTTAATGGATTGCTTTTATGTATGTTGTCAACATGAATTTAAGTCGACAATGTTTACCCACAGGAGGGCTATGCAGTCTAATCATGTGGGACAGCTACCAAATCATAAATTGCATATAATGTTTTGGACAGATGCAATCTTCACCGGTCTTCACAAGTATAATCCTTCCAAAGTCCTTCCAAACCAATAATGACTCATAACCATAATGCAATCACTTGTTTTGAGTGTAAAGCCACTGACCTAGCGGACCCTCCGCTGATGTTTACGGCTGTTTGTGATAGCGGTAGTCTGAGCAAGGAGGATATGCTAAATGTTTCTGTTGTCATCTATAAAGTCCTGGATAGCTGTCGAAAAACAATAGAAGGATTTTGTGTTCAGTTCAGCTGCATTGGTTAAAGTCTAAGGGAGCATCTAAAATTGAATTGCATTACATACAAATGAATGAAAGTCAAGTAAAGATTATTATTAGCAAGTTATTTATCCCACAGTTTTTCATCATCTTACTTTGCTGTTGGCTTGATTATTGTATTGTTATTGACACTCATTAATAATAATCTATATTAAAGATAGATCATTTTAAATTATAGCAATAAGAATTCAAAGCAAAGACAACATTTGTGTGAGCAATACTCACTTTTGACTTCTGGTGACGAGTTGTTCTCTTAGCTACCTTTTGTTGAACGCAATATTGAAAGTCGTTTTGTACAAAAGCGTAATAGTAATGAAATGTAATATGTCGAACACATGAAATCGAACAACTAAATAACAAATACATTTTTTGAATAACAAAACAGAATATTATTCTATCATACACGGTCCCCATTTGTTTCAGTTGTCAGTGTGTATGGGCAGCAAAAGAGCCCCCAATCATCCCGTCTGAACGTGTTGTGTTTAGTGAGTTCATCGCCAGCAGGAGGGGTTGGCTGCCGTCAGTCCGGAAAAGAAAGAAAGCATCGGTTAAAAGAGGCAGAAAAGTGCAAAAGTTCATCGGAAGCAAAGGTTGAAATTAAACAGAATGAAAGATGAGGAATAATGATCAGGCGTTAAGAGCAGAGCAATGGATTGTGTGTGTGTGTGTGTGTGTGTGTGTGTGTGTGTGTGTGTGTGTGTGTGTGTGTGTGTGTGTGTGTGTTGTGTGTGTGTGTGTGTGTGTGTGTGTGTGGGGGGGGGTGGGGTGGGGTGGGGGAGATAGGGGGTTGGTGAATGATGAAATGCAGACACTCACCCGAGGCTCTGCATGCCCGATTCGCCTGGGTTCTGGGTTTGATTTGATTTGCAGCCGAGTGGCAGGTGGCGACAAACACCCAGGCTCCAAGTCCGCCATGTGAAGATGGTTCGAGGGCAGAGGGAGGGAGCTGTGGAAGTGGAGAGAGCGAGAGAGAGAGAGAGAGAGAGAGAGAGAGAGAGAGAGAGAGAGAGAGAGAGAGAGAGAGAGAGAGAGAGAGAGGAGAGAGAGAGAGAGAGAGAGAGAGAGAGAGAGAGAGAGAGAGAGAGAGAGAGAGAGAGAGAGAGACAGAGACAGAGACAGAGAGAGAGAGGAAGAGGGAATGAAGACAAATAGAGGGAGGAAGAAACAGCGTTTGCTATAAATGTGCAGTCCCCCGAAATTGGACATTTGTGGCCAGTCTGCTTAGAGGCTGTAGAGACAAAATAAGTGGTTCCGTTTAAAAAAATATATAAAACATGCCTCTAGTTTACCAACGTCCTCAAACTAAAACGACACCATACATAACAATGCCTGTTGAAAACAACAAGAAATACGGATATAGCACAACAGATGTATATATATATATATATATATATATATATATATATAATGTTAGTTTCTCATACTTTACTACGCGGCTATTGACAAAAAAAAAACATTCATTGGCGTCATTAGCACACAGTGCCAATGGCCAACACATGTATGTTGCATTCGTCCTTCCTCGTTGTACAGCGACCGTTGTGCTAAACTGAGGTTTTTAACCTTGTTGTACTGACCTTTTTCCCAAGGGCACCCGATGGCGTATGTCCGGGAGTTTCACCAAACCGCTATTACCAATTCCAAGGGAATTGGACGAGATCAAACCTGCAGTCTTAGCTTGGAGGCAGCGAGGGATCATGTCAGACAAGGCCAAATAAAGTGTTCCTGTATATGAAATAATAGCAGTATATATATATATGACACAGTCGCAGTTGTGTGTGTATAGACAATAACCACATGTTGATGTGTATTTTGAGATTCACAGAGGTCAATGAAATATTCCTAAATGGAAGGTAGCCGTAATTCATTAAAATCTTACATTTTTTCCGTCTGAATAGTAGCTCTGAAACGAGCTACAAAACACAGACTAACGTTAATCCCTGATACTGTGAACGCTAGCTCTTTGGCTGATCAAAAGTGTTCCAATAAGTCATTACAGAACTGGACACGGTAGGGGTAGGG
>CM051006.1:8047321-8077321 GCA_027704905.1 Muraenolepis orangiensis
CTACTGTGACATACATACATACATACATACATACATCCAGTTATCAAATTAAAAGCAGCAAAAACTAAAATAGATTCATTCTTCCAATAATTATAAAATGTACAATCTACAATAATATTATAAAAATATAGACAATTCAAAAACATTCGATCACATCATCTCCACATACACTCTGATGTTTTAGTATTTTTGTTCTGTGTTTCGTCATTCCCCCGGGAGCATCCACCGATCACCGGAAAAGGTTTGACCGCCATCCCAATCCGTTATTCATCTTCTCCCCCTGCTAATCTGGTAAACCCGAGCGTCTAAATGTCATTATTTCTCGCTTATTATTATATTATTTTTTTTCCATTTCGAGGGAGGCTCTTTGTTGCCGTAACTGATGGGACGCGGGCTGCGTCTGACAGTATCGTGGCTTTTTTTGTAAATGGAGACGTGGAGTTAATTTCTATTGATCTCCGTGTGCCGGGGTGTCATGTTTTCCCTCTTTGAAGTGATCACGTTTTGGCAATTCAATCAGAGGACCTGATGTGCCTGTAAGTGCGCGTAGAGTCGGGGGGGGGGGGGGGTTGTGGTGGGTGGGTGGGGGGGGTGACGGCCTGCAGTATCATGTTCCTGCGTGTTGTAGTCACTGCTTCGCACCAACAAACCACGCTACTCCACAAGGCATCCACATAGCCAAATTGAACATTGAGAGGATGACATCATTTATACTTTGAATGGCGCGCGGCAGGATAGCTCTATGTCTTGTAGGGGCTGTTTGGGGCTGTTTGGGGAACCGGAAAGATCGCCGGTTCAAGTCCCTGAAACACTTTGGTACAAACTGCCGAGGTTTTCCTTTCAAGCAAAGCACCGGACCCACACCTACACCCTGCTCCCCGGGCAGCTGTATATATAATAGCTGCTCCACTGCTCCTAATACTAGGATGGGGTTAAATGCAGAGAAACACATTTCACTGTGTGTGTACATATGTGTATTTATGTATTATGCTTGTTGCAAATGGCCAATACAAATCTTGAATCTTGTATGTGTCCAATAAAGAGGATTCAATCCTCCAGATTTAGATTTTAGAGCGTTTAGAAAAGGTGTGGAATAAAATGTAATGCTATTTAAAATGACAAAAAGTGCGAATTCAATATTTTAAACATTGCGGGTACAAAATGATTTGTTTGCTTGACTCCGTGTAAGATGTTTGACGTCCGTATCTCTGTCTCCAGCGATCAAGAGTCTTAGTAGTTGCCAGTTAGTGTGGAAAAACAGCCGCGTTTGACGGTAAGCACTTGGCTTCGTTCCGGTACCCAACGTACTCGACGCCGAACAGTAGGAGCGAGACCAGGGTGAACATTGGTTCAGCTCTTGCTCTGCCGCGGAAGATTCATCACTTGACATGACATGAGTTTGTCTGTGGCTCACTCCACTAGACCATGAAATGGAGAAGGTCGTGCACCGAAACTGACAACCAATGGAATGGAAGTGGGGGGGGGGGGGGGGGGCAGGGTGACAAGGAGAAACTGAAGGTTATAAATGCCATCAATAGCACCTTTAGCAACCATCAGAGATGGATAGAGTTTGGTTCCCTAAGTCAAAAACAATATTCTTTTTGAATGAATGAACACATTTCGATGTTGATGTGATATATATAATCCTTATGATACTTAAAAGGAGGCTCGGGAAACAGAAGGTCGCCGGTTCAAGTCCCCGAAAACACCTGCTGCCGAGGTTCCCTTGAGCAAGGCACCAGACCAAGGCACTCCTCCCCCCCGGCATAATACTAGGATGGGTTCAATGCAGCGAAACACATTTCACTGTGTGTGTGTGTGAGCGACGAAGAGGATTCAATCCTCCAGATTTGGACAACTTTGCTGCCTTTGAACAACACATTCATCAATCCAGCATTCGGGATATCGTAAAATTGTACCCCACGTTCCATCATTTGAATGGAGTTGAAGACTGAGTTGGGGTAAGATGTGGGGGTAAGATGGTGAGGGTCATCCACTGGATCAACCTAGCGGGGAGATCCAGGTGCCAGCAACATGGAGGAAAGGTAATCATGGTTAATTTGCAACTACGACCGCATTGAACCATACAAGACGGTTGAAAGCGACAAAGTCCCTTGAACTATGCACGCTGTATATATATATATATATATATATATACAGTATATATATATATTTTTGCTGTAATCACATGCTTTTTTTCTCTCCAAAATGTAATTATTAATGTGTTACCATGAGGCGGCTCCTTGTTACAACATCTCTGACTATGTATGGATTTACCTTTGAGTGATTTCCACTGTGTTATCAAGGCTCTGGGATAATAACGTTCCCTGTAAAGCCTTGAGTACATTGTGCACCAACCATATTCGTATCCAGTTGCCATGGATACCGCGTCGAAACGCATTTGGTGAGCATAAGGATGTCAATTTGTGAGGCGTCTCACAGTTAGCCAGTTCGGGGGACGGCAGTATAGCTCAGGAGGTAGAGCGGTCGCCTCACAACCAGCGTGCTGGTTAGATTCCCCCCGGCATCTCCTGGCATAAACTGTCGAGGTGTCCATGAGCAAGACACACCCTAACCCCCTAACTGCTCCTGACGTACTGCTGGCTGTCTCCTTTACACGGCTGACTGACTCGGCCGTCGGTGGATGAACGTGTGTATGAATGAATGGTGAATGTGACTGTGCATGACTTGTAAACCGCTTTGGATAAAGCACTACATCAAATGCAGTCCATTTACCATTGACCATTAAAATAATAATATCTCATAAAAAAATGATATCACAAAAGTCAAATGTGTTCCTAACGTAGCACCATCTCAGCAAAAAAAGGTGTCTGACGGCATCCATGGATCTCGTCGCTCAAACAGTGACGAAAACACTGGAAAACGCTTTTTGCACCTTTCGTCATATGAATATTAAATCCATCGGTCACTTCATTGTCCTTTATTGTGCATAGTATTGTTCTAGTATAGTGTTGTATATAGTATAGCATATAATAGATAGTATATAGTGTTGTTAATAGTATATGGTATAGTATCTATAAGGTAGTATAAAGTGTTGTTTATAGCATAGTATTGCATTGTTAAGTACAGCATGGTGTAGTATTGTAGCATCTTGAATCTTGGAATATCCGATTATTAACGGTGGTTCTAAATAAAGCCGGTTACACTGAGACATCAATCGATCAAAGCGTTAAAAAAAAGCCAATTGTGTAACGATGATCACAGCTCGTGCCTTTGAATTCTAACGTTAGTTTTAGATGTGCAGGGCATAAGCAAACATATTCCATGCGTCGATATTCCACTCCATTCCCAATTTCTAGGACAGTTATGAGTTACGCAGGGGTTACAGGTGTGGTTGTGACAAAAATACATAAACCACAACATTATGGCAGAATCTGAATTGCATCTGGCCTGATCCAACCAAGGTGAAGGGTGTGTAATGGGGAAACAGCCTCCATACGGAGAACCTAGAGCCACACACACACACACACACACACACACACACACACACACACACACCCACACACACACACACACACGTCCAAAGTTCAATTCCTCCAGACGTGAAGTGGGTTTCAGCAACAAAAAAAAAAACCCAATATAAACAGATGAAAATACCAGAGTTGACTCTAGGAAAATGACAACAGGGACGAGTGTTTGCGCAGGAAATAACATAGCATGTTGTTTTTGAGCACACAAGGACAATCAAAAAAGGGCTACAAGATACACAGGAACGTGCGCAAACAAACATCCCATGAAACCCCCCTGGAAAATATTTAGTTTGTGTAGTCTCACCGCTCAAGTTGTGTCTCGTAGTTGTCTAGAAAAAAAACCTGAGCTTGAGTTTTGAGGCACGTAGTTAGACACGTGGTAATGAAGCGATACATGTGCTTCACTAATGCAGTCTAAGCAGGGCTCTACAATACATACTGCGCAGGCTGGGCGACGGTGTGTCCATCACAACTGATGGCGTACTAAGGGGTAGCTTATTTGGAAACGGCTTGTTACATGGCTGATCTCCATAAAGCCGGTGGGAGCCGAAAGGAGCCCTTTTCAAAGTAATGGCCTGACCTTCTTTGCACTTTGGTAAAACAAGGTCAATACAGAGTGTACCACATCAGAATCTAAAGTATGTTCAGTATTCCTCAATACAATATTACTAATGAATCAAACCTTTATAACACATGCCACTGAATCTTAAAAATCAATCTTTCGGATTGCATTAAATTGCAAAATACCGTCAGGTAGAACGGCTTTCCACAAGGTGTAGCTCAATCCCTCCCCGAGTAATCAGCTAAAATGTGTGCCATTGTCCGTAGCCCCATAGATCTAATTAAGATTGCGCTTGGTGTCGTTGGGGGTGACCGCATCCCTGAGGTATGGCAACGACCGCATTGGGAACACCACCCTTGGGTTGGTTGTCAACTGCTGCATCAGCAGGTGTGCTGCTGCCCCGTGGCCTAACGAGGCTAAGCACCTAATGCACCGCGGCGGCTAGCGCGGGCCGGGAAGGTCACCAGGGGCAGGGCTTGCTCCTGCGGCTCGATCCCCTCTAGGCCAAACACAGAGAGGAGTGCAACTCATCGTGGCGTGAGGTTGGCTATGCTAATTGGTGGCATTAACCGAGAGGAAAATGACACGGCCACCGATTGGATAGTCAATACACGGAACGGGGACAACGGGTCGATAGCCGGATGAAAGGATGATGTGAAAGGTCACTTTTTTTTGCCCTAGTGGTGAGCCTGTTTTACATTTACAGTCTTATAGTCGTTACCATAGTCGTTTAAAATCGACTCGAATCGTGTGAACACCCACATCTTGGTGGTAACACCCGAGTGTGATGTCACAAGAGTGTGATGTCACGTCACAATTCTACACATGCACATATCATCCATCAGTCACTTTATTGTTATCTTTATTGTGTACAGTATTGTTATAGTATAGTGTTGTATAGTATAAGTATAGTACAAAGCATAGTATACAGTGTTAAATTGTAGGAAATTCCTACTGCGGGAGGGAATGGGGAGTAAGCATTCCATTGTGCTTGTTGCAATATGGAAGATCAAAATCTTGAATCTTGAACCTTGAAAAGGAGGTCCAGCCTTGCCTTTAGAATGGTGTCCACAAACTAGTGCATTTGACCTGAATGAGGAGTTTGGGTTGACTGTGAAATGGTTTAATATTTAGGCCTGTAAATGCTGGGACTTCTTTGGATAACCCAAAAATTGTCCCGTGTCTCTATTTGTAATATCACCCCGCCAAAATGTCCAACAACCTGCAAAGATTCCCCTCTCAAGATGAGTAGGTTTTATTTATTTATTTTTATACATATAATGAATATAAAATATATATATATATATATAAATATATAAATATATAAATATATAAATATATATATAATATTAAGAAAGCTTGTTCCTGCTCCTTTTCTCACAGACACTCCCTAATGTCCCCCGAAGCTAGCCCTGTGTCTCTGGCCTCTCACAACCACTGCCAACCTCTTTAGATGAGAAAGAGAACATTTTAGCATTGTGGTTTGTGCTCATTAGAAAGTCATTCTCCTGCTTCAACCGTTTCATTGTCGAGCGTTTGCCAATCTGTCGCCCTGCAATTGGTTGAATTCTCTGTAGATCTATTCGCTCAAGGAAAGTAAAGCATTGCTTCGCGATAAGCCCAATCTCTTCCATTTGCTAAGTGGGATAAATGACTGTCACGACTCTCTATTACACATACGCCCCATTGGGACTCTGAACACATCCCGACAATAGTTGTCTGTTCAAAGTGCTTCCTAACATGCAACCGGTAACCATTTGCTCCGTTTTCTGCAGACATTACGGTGCACACAGTTAGGTGAACAAAGCCTATAAATATATATATATATATCTATATATATATACAGTATATATTTACAGGTGTGCTCTGTATTTAACTTTAGTGTTCTCAAACACTGCATAGCCATTCCCCATGAACTAAATAAGGATACATTTTTTTTGTGTTCACCAGCCGTAGTAAACATCTCCTCGGGGGACATGCGCTACTGATGTCAAATCCCTTTCTTTGATCAATTTTTATTTTTTTTGTAAGCTAACCTGTATATATAGCTATACAGCTACTGTATACAGTACGTGGCCGGGATTAGCTTTGAGCTGTAAAGTCACCGTCTCCGGTGAGTTGACACTCCTGTCCGGGAAATGTACACACATAAGGAAGAAGAAGAAGTAGAAGCAGTTGTTGCCTCGTGGCTGGAGCACACTGTTTTATTCAGCGCTAGCTATGGGTGTGTTCCCACCCAGGTTGGCGTAACCTTTGTTGTAAAGGTGCGGATGAGCCCCTAATGAGCACCCACCGGCTACGTTAGCTCGGCTCCGTTAGCTCGGCTCTGTTTGATGATACAACTCTATGCCGCCCTTCTCTCTCTCTCTCTCTCTCTCTCTCTCTCTCTCTCTCTCTCTCTCTCTCTCTCTCTCTCTCTCTCTCTCTCTCTCTCTCTCTCTCTCTCTCTCTCTCTCTCTCTCTTGCACGCGCCTGTCACCGCCAAACACTACGCTACATAGTTATATTGGAGCAGCGAGCGGGACCCCTGCTTGCTTTTCACCCATTTATTTTCCCTCTTCTCTCTCTCTATTGTTGGTTTGACTTCCTATTGATTCACTGATATGCTATCACTTGCGTCGTGGACCTTTTTCCCAGGATACTCAGAGCTAGCATAAAAACTAAAAAAGCGGGAAATTGTCTTTGAGCGCCTGTCAAGTTCCCGCTAACCCTGTCATTTCGCCAGACAACCGCTGAATCTGGTTCACGTCAGCTACTAATTCTCAATTGCACACGTTTACCTCTCTCTCTCTCTCTCTCTCTCTCTCTCTCTCTCTCTCGCTCTCTCTCTCTCTCTCTCTCTCTCTCTCTCTCTCTCTCTCTCTCTCTCTCTCTCTCTCTCTCTCTCTCTCTCTCTCTCTCTCTCTCTCTCTCTCTCTCTCTCTCTCTCACACACACACACCAAGTTGAAGCAAAGTTCAGTCTGAGAGTACGATGTCAAGGTCACGGAGATGATGATGATGATGATGCGTGTGGAGGGAGAACACGATGAAATAAATATGGAATTCGCACACACCCCCTCCCCCACCCCCCGAGGCAGGAATCGCTACAGTGCATGGCGGAGCAGTTCAGATGGACAGTTCATCAAGTACCTGCACATGGAGCTGGAGATGGAGACAGACAGCCCTCCTGTCTCCCAACACAACCAGGACCAGGAGTTTTACACAAAGCCCCAGTAGAGGCCTGGTCCTCCTAAGCAGAAGCGTGGCTTGTTTTTAACGTCACGTCGAGTCGCGTCATCGTTTTTCAACAGTTGCCGGCATTGAAGGATGGCGCCATCAAATCGGCGCCTTGCCGGTACAATTTCCTCTCTGCTGGTAAAAAAAAAACACGAAAACTTTCCCAAATCAATCATCATGCAAATGGGTGGGAATAAGGAAACATATAACCGACAGCCCATAATACCCACTCCTTCCAGTCAAGAAATGGTCTAGATCATTTTTCTACAAATCATTGCCACGATTACCAAAACAGCTTACTGCGATTCCATGATTAAAACCTAATGGGGTTTCGGGTGATACACTGTTGCCATTACGTCTTTCGGCCAGTTTCGGCCTGGAAGTCTTTCGGCCAGTCATGGAAATGACACGGCAAATCTTCTTCTTGATTGGCCGATCGGATCGTAGCGTTGCTAGAAATTCGCAGCCTAGCCAGGCTGATCCAAAGTGTGCTCTTGATTGCACAGTGTGACAGTGTGATAGCTCCTGTCTGTTGGAAATTGGCTTGAAAAACCCGGAAGGTCACCAGTTCAAGTCCCCGGAACATCTGGGCACTGCCGAGGTGCACGTGAGCAAGGCACCAGACCCCTACCCTGCTCCCCGGGCGTTGTCTCTACAATAGCTGCCCACTGCTACTAATTCTAAGATGGATTAAATGCAGAGAAACACATTTCATTGTGTGTGTACATATGTATGTGTGACCAATAAAGAGGATTCAAGATTTAGATGTAATAATCATATAAGACTGACTCTCCGCAGCGCCTGTGGCAGCCTTTAGACGGAGAAAATACACTCATCACAGAGAGTGCTATTTAACCCCACCGACAAGTCATTCTAGGCTATTCCTGAGGTCGCCGTCCTCTCGGGCCAAAAATCAATGCACAATGTCCTTCACGGCCCCCACCATCAATATTCATCATAATTAAATGACGCATTGTCCAGAAATTGTAAGCTGTAAAAAAAACGACTTTATATTCTTTGTACAACGATAAAGCGCACCAGTCCTGCAGTGCCTCATTGAAACGTATTCTTGGTTGCTTGGCAAAGAAAACACAAAAAGGGAGATTTGAGAGTGTGGTTTCCTCATAAATTCAATATTATTAACACATGTTTATTCTGTTGCTGTTCTGCATATTAATGATCGGCAACACATCATCGGCAAGTGCTAATTGATAAGCGAGTGTGTCAACATTTAGCTCGGCGTTAAGTTACTGAAATACACCCGGTTTGTACTCAAATAGTCGTTTGCGCGAGTGTGTACAAACACTGTACAACCGCCACCGACTACAGCTCCCATAATGACCTTCTCTGCTCATGTCATGAAGTCTCCTCAGCCACGAGGCCTCTTCGCCTTCAAATACACCCCCTCTCCATCCTGTTGTCATGCCGACACACCTAGAGAGAGTCCGTCTTCAGAACACCGAGGCTAGGGACCGCCTCCGCATCCGCCTTAAGAAGACGAAGGCGAAGGGATGAAACGGCATTTGAATAATACTAGATCCTCATTGGGATTCCTCAACCAGGCTCTATCCATCTGTCATCGTCTCATCTCATTTGATAACCATGAGATGTCAGTCACAGACGTGGAGTTTGATACTGTTATACCCCCACCAGGCTTAAGTATGTTTTTTTTGTTTATCTTCAATAAGTAATAACACCGTTTTAATGTGTGTTTAAGTGTAATAAAAGGCTTTTTTTAATTCATGTCCAACAATATAAAACCAATAAAAACACAAGTTTATGTCGTGTCAGACACAGTCTGCAGGTAAAAATAATACGTGACATCAAAGTAAGGGAAAATAAGATAATACATACAAAAAAATATATACAGTATATATATTTGTAGAGAGTAGAAAGTTTAAGGGAGAGAGACAGAGAGAGAGAGAGAGAGAGAGAGAGAGAGAGAGAGAGAGAGAGAGAGAGAGAGAGAGAGAGAGAGAGAGAGAGAGAGAGAGAGAGAGAGAGAGAGAGCAGTGTGAGAACATGGTCAGAAAGGTTAACGTCCAGCCCTCCCGTGGATGTACAGTAGAACACTGTTTACACCGAGAGCACAGCTCCATGAATAGAAACGGTGTCATTTATCTCAGGCATATAGCACAGTAGCAGCCATGGGGGGTGGACAGTATAGAGAGAGAGGACGAGGGGAACCGCAGATCAAATTCGGAGTTGTTAAAACCCGGAGCAGTTTGGTGGGGTGGGTGGTGGGGTTTCAGTAGGGAGACAGATCCGGGCGGAAAGTTTTCGCCGGCCGTTATGTGTATACGTACATGCACGCACACACTCACACACATGTATATATATATATATATATATATATATATATATATATATATATATATATATATATATACAATTAGATAGGATATTACAGAGAGGAGGATATCAGTGGGTGTCAGCAGGGATCTTTCGATATCCTCCGAATCCCGGGACGGAAATTAATACTAAATGGTATTCGATTTTCAAATGCGCCACGGAAATTCTCATTAAGAAAAGTCAAATGTGATATTATTAATTAGCTAAGCTACCGTTCTCCACTATAATTATATATATATATACATATATATATACGTACATATATAAATATAGAGTTTCTTTTTTTTAAATATAGATCACCCCCCCCCCCCCCCCCCCCCCACGCAAAAGAGTAGGAGTAGCCGGCAGTCAGAGAAACAAACGTCTCCTTAGTAAGTGTCCTTGGGAATGACACACATCTCCTCGGCTGGCCTGCTAATGATAAGTTACCTAATGGCACGAGACAGGCCTGTTGTTAGAGGCCATTACTTCATCGGAACATCCTCAACGGAGGAATCGGTACAGGGCGCTAGCAGCTACGCAGCTACCAGATGGAAATAATACGACGGCAGGCAGGCGGGATGTGAAAGCTTTGTGCACACAGGTTTAAAAAAATAATAATTGATAAATGTGTCGATTATTTAAATAAAGTAATATTCCAACTTGACATATTTATTGTATTTCATTTGAAATGTAACAACAATGTTTCCCTAGCCGTCTAAGAGTGAACAAAATGACTGCCGAGACAAATAGATATAGATGATTCTAAACAAAGCACTGTATTATGAAACATGTTGTTGTTGTGTGTGTGTGTGTGTGTGTGTGTGTGTGTGTGTGTGTGTGTGTGTGGTGTGTGTGTGTGTGGTGTGTGTGTGTGTGTGTGTGTGTGTGTGTGTGTGTGTGTGTGTGTATATGTGTACACACAAAGACATTTAAATGTTTTTCTCTTGTCTACGTATCCATATCTTTTGTTGGCACTGTGATAAACGAGTGTTCTCTGGTGCGTGTGCTTGTTGTCAAGCCAGCAGCTGTATTTAGGACTCAGACGATTAACACATCCAAACTGTTTGTAGACAAGACGTGGGTGATCTAGCCATATAGAACTATCAGCAGGAAATTTGAATTCCTGAAATCCCCCCCCACACTTTCTTATTCATAAATCAGGGATTAGGTGACTTTAGTAACGCTCATTTGAGTTTTTTTACAGTTTAATCTTTTTTTTTTTTTTTATGTTTTTCATTATATATATACACATTACAGGCGGGATAATTAGACTAATGAACTGTTTCAAGTGAATTTTTGCTGTTGAAAATTAGAATATCGGTCAACGAGGGGGAAAACATAATTTGACGACCGGCGGCCATGACGAATCCCAATTGGATTGAGGCTGTACTGCTCGGACTTTAGGCCGGGCATCATTAAGCCCTTCACACTCATGCTAAGACCTTCACTCAGGCTAATTATTCAATTATATACAGTACTATGCACCCACCGAGTTGAGAGACAGATGTGCCAGTCAAATGTGTACATCTGCTGGGAAAATACACTTCAAATCTAAATCTGGAGGATTGAATCCTTTTTATTGGTCACATACTCGACATGTAAACACACAGTGACATTTCTTTCTCGGCATTTAACCCATCTAGCTATTTTTATATCCAGCTGCCCGGGCTGCAGTGTAGAGAGGGGATCTGGTGCCTTGCTCAAGGCCACCTCGGCAGTGCCCAGGGGTTTCGGGGACTTGAACTGTAAAACTTCTGGTTCCCAAGCCAAATCCTAACAGATTAAGCTACCCTGCCACCCACGTACTGGTTTTACGTCGCTTATTTAACGTTTATCATAACATGTATACACACGGTTGGCTTTTATTCACCAAGGTAAGAACATACCGGGGCCTCAAGACAACATACAACTGCTATAACGTCATAACTGTATATAATAAGTATTGTTGAATTTACTTGAATTTATAATTAATGGGCCCATATTCAATTGTTTGTTGATGAGGAATTACATGAGGCATTACAAGCCATTTCCAAATATATCCCTTTGTGACATCGCAAGTGGGAGCGTCCAACTCAGATGTATGATGGACAGGTCAACTCCGGCCCATCAGTCAGTGCAGTCTGTCAATCAATCAAACATGACTCATTCCATCCAGTTGGAACTCTTCCCCCCCCCCCCTCGCCATTGTGATGTCAAAAAGTGATACCATTTGGAAATAGCTGTCCCATCAGCAAAGACTCCTGCTGTAAAAACAAATTGCCCTTTAATAAAGACAAGGTACAATAATTATTTGGCAAGGAAAAGACTACATTTGAAGAAGAAAACTACATTTCTTATTCCATAACATGTTATGCTATTTATCCATTTAGCTTGCATTGCTGAAAGTCCATTCACACTCTTATTTTACTTTTTAGATAATAATATATAGTTATATTTATATTTATATTTTTTACTTTTATTTTTACTATTATTATTTTTTTAAGCAGCTCTCACTCATTTGGTTAAAAACTTTAACCTGGCCTGGCCAAATCATAGTGACAACAGAAAAACATATTATATATATATTCAAGATTCAAGATTCAAGAAACTTTATTTATCCCGAGGGAAATTAATGTGCAACAGTTGACACAGGGGGAATAAATGCACACACAAATATACTAATACCTAAGCTAAAAACTAAATAACAACTAACTAAACAAAACTAGTATGAACAAAATATAACTAAAATAACTCTAAATGAAATCTAAATGTATTGATAGATGAATAGATAAATTGCACAATTTACAGTATTATCACAGTAATACGTAGGTATATACAATACACAACAATACGTATAGTGCAAATTGGCAGTAATAATATATTAATAAATAACTCAGATGAATACTGAAAAAGTGACATGTGAAAATAATAATAATAATAAATAAATAAATATATATATACTGTTTATACACATAATTATATATACATGTATATATATAATTATATATATTTATATATACATACTGTACACATAATTATATATATATATATATATATATATATAAGACCATTACAATGTTCATAAACATGAATGAGTGGGGTTACAAATTAATATGGGACATAGTCTTCATACAATAAGCCTTATTTTAAGAACTTTTTTTTTTAAAGGCACAAAAGCCACAATAAAGATCTCTCTCACTGGACATTTAGCCAATTTAAAACACACCTGGAGTTGCCCCAGGGTCTCCATATGAAATTGGTTGGCCAACTAAAAATACTCTAAATAGACCTCTCGTGTCTCATTACTGTGGTTCATTGTGTGGCAAGATCCCCATCACAAAAAAATATACATCCATCCATATATACATCATTTTATAATATTTTTTGTCACCCTGATTCACTCTCAATAGTATACTTGGAAGGTATGTAAAAGGTGAACGTATTTTAATACATTTTGAATGACTGGGAGACGGTCAAATAGAAACCCAACCCTAACCCATATTGTACCAATTTGATTTGAATCTTTTCAGCTTGACACTACTAAACTCTGATTACCATAATAGAGCTTGGGATTCACGTGGCTTTGGTCAATGGAATATGAGCAATGGTTGCCATTTAAGGTCAACGTCTGTGTCTATGTTATTTCTAGTTTGTGACTTAAATACAAAACAAATTGCATTTCCAGCCAAGCGCAAATGGTAAGAGGACTGCATTTATATCGCGCTTTTATCCAAAGCGCTTTACAAGTCATGCACCCTCACATTCACATTCACCCATTCATTCACCGACGGCGCAGTCGGCCGTGCAAGGAGACAGCCGGCACGTCGGGAGCAGTTAGGATGGGTTAGGGTGTCTTGCTCAAGGACACCTTGACAGTTTCGCAAGAGAGGGGCTCGCGGGGGATCGAACCAGCAACATTCCGGTGGTCAGACAACCCGCTCTGCCTCCTGAGCTAATGCCGCCCTGCTATTCAAAAGAGTCGTCCCTCTATGTCACTCCCTGTGGCGAGTGCCCCCCCGAACACGAGGCTTTGGCACGCCTTGTGACATTAACAAATGTCAGTTCAGGAACCCTGCTGCCAAAAAAATAAAAATAAAAACCCATATAACAACAACAAATTGGGTAACCAAGTGTCAGCTAAGTGAATAAATTGTGCGGCAGGGAGAGTACACAATGTAGTGACAATGATTGTCACCCTGGCAGCTCGGGGAGCGGCTCTCGGGAAAGCGACTGTGGCTGTCAACCGTGGAAGGCGTCATCAAGTGCCTTCGTCGTGGGAAACAAACACTTCTCCCGGGCGCCTGCTTTCCGACGCGTAAACACCAACGTTATTTATCCCCACGTTATTTATAGGCCGGCCTCTACAGCCTTTCTGAAGAAGACTGTTTTCCCCAGCAAACGGAGCAGCTAGCGTAGTATCATCAACGGCTTTGTGATGATAAATTGTATTGGAAATTTGGATTTTCCTTAAGACGCCCACCTGGGCTCCGGTTTTGTACACTAAAGAGGTGAAGAACTGCCCACTCTCCCCTATATATCGTCTTATAGTTAGTCATCGTCAGAGCAGGAAGTAGGAGGAAGGGAACCTGTGCCTGCTTTTATCCAAAGCTTATATACAATTAGCATAAGATCGTACGGTCTCGGCATGGCTGGCCCCAGCGGGGAATCAGTAGTCATCGCCATGGCTACAGGGAGTTTGAGGAAATAAACTCATACATTTAGACTAGTATTTAAGGGCCACTGAATTACTATCATGTGTGAGGTTGACTAGTAATTACAAGCCGTCTCAAAATGCATCCTCTCAGGTTTATGATGGACAGATAAACTCCAGCTTACCAGTCTGTACAGTCCATCGATCGTCTCCTTCCATGAGCCGGGACGACACTCGCACTTGCGGTGTCCCAAACAGATTGCCTTGTAAAATCTAGGGAGGATTAAATCCTTTTTATTGGTCACATACATATAAAAACACAGTGATATGTGTTTCTCTGCATTTAAACCATCCTAGTATTAGGAGCAGTAGGCAGCAATTTTATATATTGCGCCCGGGGAGCAGTTTAGGGGGTCTGGTGGTGCCTTGCTCAAGGGCCGCTCAGCAGTGCCACCCAGGTGTTTCGGGAACTTCAGCCGGCGACCTTCTGGTTCCCCAAGCCCCAAGTCTCAACAGACTGAGGCCCACTCATTGACCTCACTCATGGTATATAATGGGTTTAGAAATGGGGGCCCCTTGAAGTACGTCTTTGGTCATTTAGAAGCCACAGAGTTAGAATATAATATATAAATGGAACATATACTGCAACACAAAGGGGCTTTTCTAGTTCTGACACTTTAGTCCAACGCATCAAACGCAGGTACACTGAAAGGCAGTCCATTTAAGACCTTCCATCTCTCACACACACTCGAAGAGAAGTTAAGTATGCTGAGCTGAATTGCAGGCCCCCCTTTGTGTTATGAAATCAATAGTATTATTTAATTACATTAGCCTTATTCACTGTTTAGTCTTCACCATGTTGCTCAGCAGTAGGGGAAGATCCTAGGATGTTCCATGCAATAAATTGTTCAATATATGACGAGTCATTTCGGACAGAACTGGGTCTCAAAAACCCATTTGTCTGTAGTTTAGTAATTCAGTAGTCTGTATTTAGTTCAGTATCCCCCTCCCCCCCTGGTGATGGACAGATGGGTTATCCAATCACCTGACAAGCATTTTGTTTTGAAAGCGCCAGCCCCTTTTCCAAACAGTTTCAACAGACTTCCTTCCAGGTGGTTCTGTGTAACAAACAAAAGTTGGAAATAGAGCCAAAACAACCATAAACCTATTACACACATATATTTATATATGTGTTTACAGGCCAGTCTTGGCCTCTCCAATATAGCGGCGACGTTGATGTACAATCCAAAGGCCATTGCGTTGTATATGTATACATGTATATTTATATATAGATTTATGTATAAATACAAAAAGCCACTTCTGAGAGCAGGTGCGGAACAACGCAGCATTTCACATTGTTATTTCTGGAATGAGGTTAGTCGTAACCATGCACAGGACCCAAGTTCACGACTGTATTTTATGATTCACCAGATAAAGATATGTACAATAATGATAATAATAAATAACACAAAGAATAATTTAATGTATGTACATATCTTAAACAAAAAAATGAACATACACCTGCTTACCATTTCCCCGATTTATTAAACATTAAATTTTAGAGACGTGTTTCAAGACTAAAGATGTTTTTTTAATAGCCATCTGCAACAAGTAATTTCGTACTATACTATACTATACTATACTATACTATACCAAACTATACAACACTATACAATACTCAACAATACTATACTATGAACAACACTATATACTACCTATGATATGCTATACAATATACTATTAACAACACTATATATCATACTATGTACTAAAAACAAACAAATGATTTTGTTAGGGGTTAGGGGTATATTAGGGGTATATTTATATCAGGTATATTTCACAAGGATCCCGAGAGACAACATTGGGGTTTGAACCCAGTACAGTTTGGGCTGGGAGTCCTGATCACCTCCTCGACTCCACTCTCCTGCTTGCAGATGGAAACAATACCCACCAACCGACTGGGTCCAGAGGGGGTTTCGCTCAGGGCTGTCCACCCCGGGGTTGGAGAGGTGTGTCATCCGAGACACATTACCGGCTGCTCCAGAAGGCCCCCCTCCCGGTGTCTCGGAGCTGGATCTCATCCACCCTCACCTCTCCCCCCCCCCCCCCACCCCCCTCCCTCACCTCTCCCCTGGTGTGTCACCCCTGCAGTGCCCCCCCCCTCTCCCTCACCTCTCTCCTGGTGCCTCACCCCTGCAGAGAGCCCTCCCTCACCCCGGGGGTGACCCTTGCCAGAGAGATGGGCTCCTCCTGCCAGTAGTTTAAATGCTTTCTCTCTCCAGGGTTTAAAAAAAAGTGTTTTTCCATCCCACGGTTTCATCTAATCCACAGTTGGACACCAGTGTTCCAGTCTTGCCTCGCTAAGAAACATTGGCTAGACTGTGATTTTATTTTTGCTGAATGCTTTTTTTCCAACCATAACTTTTCTTTGAGACCCATCCAAACTCATCCTACATGTTTAAGCTAGTCAGGCTAGGCTAGGCCAGCTGGTCGAGCTACGCAGACTAGTGGTCTAAATGGTTAGACATTAGGAGAAATGATGTCAAATCTGTATTTTGTTAAATGAGGTAAGCTATTGTAAAACTGCATGGTGTAATCAAAAATGATACAATGACATTCATGACGATATTTCAGTCCCATGCAACTAGGCTCTAAGAAAGTTAAGCTCAGAATTCAATAGTTTTTGAAATATCTCGTGTATCTTGTATCTAGTGCCTACATGTTTGCACATTTTTGCACAACAATATTAAAGAGCTCAGATCATATCTGTCTATCTCAATAAGACAATAATTGACATGTTCATAACAACCCATTGTGGCCCCCTCCCCCTCAAAAAAGTGAACGAATAGAATAATAAATGATTGAATAAATAAATAAATTAAGCAGTGGCGACAAAAAGAAAGAAAGAAAAAAACAACAGCTTATCAACAGCTTATACCTTAGTGTTTAAGCACCGGGAGAGAAGCATCTGCATATCTGAATCTACCCTCCCCCTCGCCTCCCCCCCCCCCCCCCCCCCCTAAAACCCACCCTAGCTAATATAAGCATATTGCATATTTCTCACATTGCACTGACAGTGAATAATGGAAGGTGCATTCAATAAATCGTGGCCTATTCTGAATGTGCGGATGAATTATTCACCACGCTAAGTACTTTGTATCATAAAGCTTTATCGTCCCTTTTGGGATCCCTTCCCCTTCTCCCTTCTGGAGTTAGAGGGTATCGCGTCCATAATAACCATGGCGATAATAACAATACAATTATTTTTGATTTAAAGCACTTTGCATACAGTTTACATACTGTAGGGTTACGGGAGTGCTTGGCGTTGGTACTCGTACTCCCATAGGGATGCTGGGAACGGAGTCCCCCCCCATGGGAAGAAGCTGGTCTCCTGAACCGTGAACCGCATCACAGGTCTGGGACGGGTTTTTGCAGCATAAGCCCACGAAAGATTACACTGTTGCTGATGTACACACCGTAGACGTCTTTTCATTCCCCGCGTTTCATCACCAGCTCAAAAATAAATAAAATATCTCTTCATTGTGTTGTTGTTGTTGTTGATGACGTTGTTTTGTACGTGTTTGGGAATACATTGTTGGAGCAAAAAACAACGAAAAAGGCTGAACGAAGACATAAACATAAGCCTATCAGGATCGCCGCCCCTGCCGTATTGTGGACTTATAGTCTAGTCTGCCACACCCGTTCCACTCCAGGCGCTGAGTCATCAAACCATCGATAGCATACCAATAGCCTGTCGTCTACCTCCTCCTCCTCTACCACCTCTCCTACCTCTTCCTCTACCACCTCCTCCTCTTCTACCACCTCCCATACGTCAACCACCTCAATCATCACCTTACCGCACTTCCCTATGGGGCACAGATACTCAGCATCCTGAGGTCCAGCACCCTGAGGTCCAGCACTCTGAGGTCCAGCACCCTGAGGTCCAGCACCCTGAGGTCCAGCACCCTGAGGTACAGCACCCTGAGGTCCAGCACCCTGAGGTCCAGCACTCTGAGGTCCAGCACCCTGAGGTCCAGCACCCTGAGGTCCAGCACCCTGAGGTCCAGCACTCTGAGTTCCAGCACCCTGAGGTCCAGCACCCTGAGGTCCAGCACCCTGAGGTACAGCACCCTGAGATCCAGCACCCTGAGGTACAGCACCCTGAGGTCCAGCACCCTGAGGTACAGCACCCTGAGGTACAGCATCCTGAGGTCCAGCACCCTGAGGTACAGCACCCTGAGGTACAGCACCCTGAGGTGCAGAAGGGCTCTCTTTGGTAAAAGCCGGAAACCCGCATCCTGAGCATCCCTAAACAGGGTGACTCCCCGAGGGAACTGTGAGTCTTGTTTTTGTGTCGTTTTGTTCCTGTCACTATCGTGTGCAGCTGTGTTACACTATTGTTACAATGTCCGGTATTGTTGTGTGATGCATTGTGTAAGCTTTATTGCTGGTTCTCCCTGTTGCTCGTGGTTTGCGTCTTACCTGGATGTCCGCACGCAGACCTGGCAGTCATCGTTGATGCTGTGGTGATGCAAACATGGACTGCAAGGAATGTGGGTGTGACCCTGGATGACCAACTGTCATTCTTGGCAAAGAGGATTCGCCTCTTCATCACTGACAAGGCAGTGCTGTGCTCATCCAGGTGCTTGTCATCTCCGGCCTGGACTAATGCAACGTTGCTGGTGCCCCGGTGTCTGCTGTCAAACCCCTGGAGCTCATTCAGAAAGCTGCAGCTTGTCTGGTGTTCAACCGACCCAAGTTCTCCCACACATGTACCCTTCTACGGTCTCTACACAGGCTTCCTGTAGCTGCTCGCATCCAGTTCAAAACCCTGGAGCTAGCCTACAGGGCAGTGAAAGGAGCAGCTCCTTCCTACCTCCAAGCATCGGTCAAGCCCTAAATCCCTGCCCAGTCGATTTCGCTCTGCTGCCTCAGGGCGTCTGCTTGCCCAGTCGCTCAGGGGCCCCTGGGCGTCTGCTTGCCCAGTCGCTCAGGGGCCCCTGCGGCCTATCTACACAGTCGTGGCTCTTCTCCTCTACCTACTCCTCTACCTACTCCTCTATCACCTCCTCCTCCTCTAGCTCCTCCTCCTCCTCCTCCTCCTCCACTCCTCCTCCTCTAGCTCCTCCTCCTCTACCTCCTCCTCCTCTACCTACTCCTCTACCACCTCCTCCTCTACCACCTCCTCCTCTACCTCCTACAACAATAGGTGATCAACAACAGGATACAAGAGGCCTCAGTTACACATTTTGTGACGGATAAGATCGGGAACACGGATGGATTCTATGATCTAAGGAGACATGGTGTGCATGGTACGGTGTGGACCACTGGGTGGAGGACAAGAACTGTTCTTGGCGTTTTGGTATACAATGTGAAGTAGCAGGGCCCACTAAACACTGGAGTACACTTTCAGTTTTGTGTACAATATCATGGAGATATACTGTATATTCTAGCATTGGATATACTTGTGTGCACATGTGGTTATACATGAACTTAAAGTACATAGCAGCAACCACCTGCGTTTATCAGGAGACATGTTTCAGCATAACCATCGGATCGCCTCGGGATGCCATTTGACTCGTGGGACCAAAGTGTGGCAGATCAAGTCAAATCTGTGATGGTCCTGATCTGACAATTAACTGCTTAACCTGATCCCGGGTTACGGCGAGTACGCCGGCCCCTCATCAAGACACTCGATGTCAAGCGATTTCCTCACATTGTGAGGACATTTGCATCACATTTGATTCGCTCAACGCAACCACCCAACGTGCTCGCTCGGCATGCAGCGGGCAAATGCCAGCTGTTCCTACTTCCACACCCACATGTCCAAAGTCAACAGCCAATTCCCCAACTGCGTATGAATAAACAGAAGCACTTCATAACGAGCACCAACATCACTCAATCCACATCTGTATCATCACACTAGGCTACTGCGTTCGGAAGGTTGTGCACACCGGTTTAGCGGTGGCCTAGCGAGACCAGCGCACTTCATTTACCGAGTGCTTACAGAACAAGACAGTGATGGTTATTTTGCATATTATCTTACGCTTGTCTTGAGTCTGTGAGTTGATTTTAACACAAAGTGAACCATATGTTGCTATTGATACCGCAGACCAGAATACTTAAGAGCTTTGGGCTTTTTGATAGTCCCACGGCTTAGCGTTCTCTCTATTATTAATAACTAAGTATTTTTACACGTTGTTGGGGAATGACTGCACTGGCGTGCAGAATTGGACCAGACAGGTGACAGTTTGGGCTCATAGACACGGCGTACTTTAAGACACGTTGGATGATGTTTTTTATTTATTGAGTTTTATCAAGAAAGGTAAAGTGATCCTTCTTAAAATGCTTATTTAAAACTATGCACCCCCAATTTCAAAAGGTGGCAGCCCTGCCTTGAATCTAAGTATGACACATTTTTTATATTTGATTACTTTATTACTCTTTATTAGTTACATACAAGGAAACACACAGTGAAATGTGTTGCTCTGCATTTAACCCATCCTAGTATAAGGAGCAGTGGGCAGCAATTGTATATCCAGCTGCCCGTGGAGCAGTGTAGGGGTCTGGTGCCTTGCTCAAGGGCACCTCGGCAGTGCCCAGGTGTTTCAGGGGAATTGAACCGATCAACCTTCCTGTTCCCCAAGCCCCGAGTCCCAACAGACTGATCTTTCCTGCTGCCCCTAAGGAGGCCTCTTGATCCGGATCCTGACCTACACTTTACCACAGGGCGGCGCTAAAATGAGGCCACCACGCAGAGATAAGTCCTGCAAAAAACGCCTCGTCATCCGCCCATTTTAAACGTTCAAAAAGGACCAGAAAGGAGGAGGAGGAGGAGCAGCGTGTGGTTTTCCTCGCCTCGCCGCCGGCAAGGGTAGGTGGGGAAGGGAGGAAGAGGACAGCAAGTTTGAACCCGGTGAAACTCTTGTGGAACCGGTTTTATCAACAACTTTATTTTTCCCTGTGTATGTCCTTCCTCCGCAGTTTGGTGTTTTGATGTGTTTTAATGTGTTTTAATGTGTTTTAATGTGTTTTAATGCTCCAGGTCAAGATCGAAGAATCCCAATTCGACCTCAGGAAATTACATTATTCGATAACAAAGAAAATAAACGATTCATGAAAAAAAGAACCCTCTAAAGTTGTATTTCATCTTTATGTTTTTCCATGCGTTTATTTCACTTCCTACTCCTGACTCATGCTGTTTCATATATATATATATATATATATATATATATATATATTTATTTATTTATTTTTTGACAGCTCTGTATGTCAATAAGAGCAATTTATTTTATTATTTATTTAAACGCTTGATTTGTCACAATGCTTTTTATTATTAAGCAGTTTACTGATGAGTAAGCACACAGTAAGCAGTAACCATTAAAACGGAGCAAGGGCTTTGTAGCTGAATGACATTGTTGCAAAAGCACACACACACGCACACACACACACACACACACCGCACACACGCACACACACACACACACACACACACACACACACACCGTACACACACACACACACACACACACACACACACACACCGCACACACACACACACACACACACCACACACACACACACACCGCACACACACACACACACACACACACACGCACACACACACACACACACACACACACACACACACACCGTACACACACACACACACACACACACACACACACACCGCACACACACACACACACACACACACACACACACACACACACCGCACACACACACACCACACACACACCGATTACTGCAAAGACTAGAGGAATGCCACCGTGTCAATTTCAGCCAAGTAATTTTCTCTCCACTAAGCTTATTTTCGGCAATTGTTTGACAGTCAACGGACAGCGAATGTCAATCCGTGGCTAAAAAAATACAAACTTTGAAAACGCTTTATTCATACCCCACCCTGAACACGGTGACAACTCAAATGGCTCCTTGGCAATGTGGCATCGAGTGCCAAAGTGCCCCTTAATTGAATTGATATGAAAGATATAAGATTGATATTGATATAAGAAATTAGCGTTCATGTAGCGCAGCGTCGAAAGGAGATCTTTCCCTAAAAAGAAATAACCCAGAAAGACTTGGCCAAATATCAAACTAATGCAATAACTGTGAACAAACCAACTTTAATAATACCAAAGCAATGTTTCTGAAGAATCTAATCTCGCCCACGATTGAAAAGAAAACAACAACTAAATAGTAATAATAAAACCAATGCGCTGAAATTGGACTTTGCAAAAGGGAGATGATGACAAAGACCTCCTGCGAGGAAGTGAACCGGGGGAATGGCTTCTCGCTTGTTCATTCTCCATTTGTCTTCGGCTCTCTCCCCGTCTCTCCACCTCATTGGCTCTGATCATTACCATTGACAACATTACATGCCCCCCCCACCTCCCGCCCCCCCCCACAATTTCAATCTCCAGGTAGATTACATCGGTTGAGTTTATATGATTACGCCCTTACCTTCTAAATGACAAACGTTACCCAGAGTATCCGCCCCGCTGTTGTGCGGCGGGGCGGATGCATTTCATTCTTCTTTATAATAAAAAAAAACTATATTAGAAGAAATGCAGGGTGCATGGAGATACTGGCTATTGTGCTGTGGTGACCTTTTGACCTTAATTTCATCAACATGGTTTATATTCTCTCTCTCCTCTCTCTCTCTCTCGCCACCCTCTTTCTCTCCCCCTTGCCCTTTCTCCCTCTCCATCACATAGGGGCGGGGATAGGGGCCAGCTCAGATCGGTCTCTCTCTCTCTCCCTCTCTCTCTCTCTCTCTCTCTCTCTCTCTCTCTCTCTCTCTCTCTCTCTCTCTCTCTCTCTCTCTCTCTCCCTCTTCCCCCTCTCTCTCCCCTCAATTTCCCCTCTCTCTCTCTCCCCCCTTTCTCTCTCCCCCCTCTCTCGCTCTCTCTTTTCCCCGCCTCTCTCCCTCCCTCTCTTCCCCTCTCCCTCTTCCTTTGCCCTTTGGCTTTCTCCCTCTCCATCACATAGGGGCCAGCTTGTGTGAAAGGAGAAGCGATGGCGATGAAGACCTCGGAGGGGACAGTGTTGTGGTGGTGGTTGTGAAGGGGTAGGGGGGGTAAACCTAACCCCCTCTCACTAATATTCTAATGGAGTGCATGCTGTAGTGCACATTTCTGGAATGCCCCCTGAGAGATGGATAGGTTGGGTGGGTGGGTGGTGGGGGGGGGGGGGGTACTAACCTTGATGAACAGCAGCGCTAACTGCAGTGGCTGCAGGGGCAACACTGAGACCCCCTCCCCCCCCCACCCCACCCCCCACGGGTACAGCCAACGACAACGGCAACGATGGCTGCGATTCATTCTTTTTATTTTTGTTGGTTTCTAAAAGCTATTTCAAGCTAGCCCAGTGTAGTGAAAACGTTGGAGACACACACAGCTCTGCTTCTCACCTCCTCCCTTCCTTCCCTCCCTCCCTCCCTGCCTCCTCCTCCCTCCCTCCCTCCCTCCCTCCCTCCCTCCCTCCCTCCCTCCCTCCCTCCCTCCCTCCTTCCCTCCATCCCTCCCTCTCTTCCTCCCTCCCTCCCTCCCTCCGTCCATCCCTCCCTCCATCCCTCCCTCTCTTCCTTGCTCCCTCACTCCCTCCGTCCCTCCCTCCCTCCCTCCCTCTTTTCCTCCCTTCCTCCCATCCTCTCCCTGTTGTCACTAAGGCCCGTCCACTGATGTTTTTGCAGGGCTACACGCGGTTGATTGATTCACATTTATACATTTGATAACATCCACGGGGGTAGCGTGGATGTCGACCGGCTGTTGATTGGCTGTGATTGGCCGGAAAAAGCAAGCAGCGAGCGTGCTGAAAACCCTCCGAGAATGGGTTTTCTCTGATTTCTCTGAAGAAACGGGGGGACAATTCCCAGAGGTCATTGCAGCCTACTAATTAATTAGTGTCCACACAAACTAATGGGTTTTGCAGTGATTCTCGACTGGTCTTATGGGTCACAAGGGCATTTTGGGGTGGGTGCCGGAGCACATGCTGAACCTTAATCTTTAGTGTTGTAATGCTCGTTCATGTTTCATTGGCTGACCAAAACATTGAGTTTAGCCTCAATTGTTGCAGCCGGAAAATACTGCAATATTGGTTTGTACATTTTTTCGATTTGAGAATCAATTTGAGGATCATTGAGAATCAAATCTTACGTTGGGGCTTTAATTAAAAAGTACCAAATGTCAAAACGATTGCGTAATTACTTTGGTATTCGGTCAGCAATGTGTTAGCGGTATACTATTGAAACGCAATTCTCAATTGCCGTTTGTTTCCGTGGAATCCATTAGTGCCGGATCATAAAGGGCGCCTACATTTTACCAGCAGGTGCCGTGGTTGATGAGCCCGTACGGGCCATTTGAACATCCATCACTCTGTGACATCACGACGCCGGCGAGTCCACTGGCTAGAAGACAAATACGGTGCTGGTATTTATCGCATTGAGCAGGAAAAGGAGCTTTTCTATTTTGTTATTTCATGCCTCCTGCGCAGACATATCTATTGTGGTCGACAAGTGGCCGCTTAGCCTATGTAGTACAGGCTAAGTATATATATGTATATATACCCACATGCACATCCACGCACAAGAAGAAGTTGAGCAAATGTACTGTATTAGGACATTGTCAGACCTCAGGCCATCTGATCTCGTACTTGTATGGCATATCTATGTGGCTTCAGGTCACCGGGGGTAAAAGTACATCAGGTTTCGGTTGTTGAACAATGCAGCCTCGCATCTCATCGAATTGTCGGTTTTTTCCGACAAAAGCGGTGTCAGAGAAGACGGAATCACACACAAATGTAAGAGTCGGACAACAACGCCTCAGACTGAAAGTTGTCACAACACGGCCTCAGACAACACAGCCTAATCGCAGCCCAAATTTTAGTTGATTGTTGAATTTGAAACCATGGATTTAAACTTAACGATGCAAACGTAAAACACTTAACACTAATTGGCAACACGTGAGCTTATTAAGACTGTACCAAGTCATGTCCGGTGGGGGACATCTTCCCTAGATTTTGTTGTCTTCGGTTTCATTTGGGTTAATGTAAAGACTTATTTTTGGCTTCTAACATTTATAACGTTGATAATATATAATAATAACATAACATGGAATATTTTAATAGTTTTTCACCTCTCTAGTGGGTGTGTCCACTGAGATGTATGATTTGGAATGCACTAGTCTATTTAGTTATTTGGATTTGGAACGTACCGCTCTTATATAACAATTTTGGATTTTGAATGCACTATTTTACATCCTTTTGTTTAGTTTTATACATTTGATGTACAAGTTGGATAGTAAGTTTAATAACGGTAAACAGAGGAAATTTCAATTTTTTTGAATATGTATACAGCATTTGTAGGTCCTTGTGGACCTGTGTGCTATACTATCAATACTATCTAATTGCTTTGTGACACATATTGGCAAAAAGCCTGCTCCTGTATACGTGATTGTTTAAAGAATGTGTAGCTGTATCAATTATTGATTATGCACAAACCCAATAAGAATTGAATGCTGGCGAATGAGTAATGACGAGTTAACTGGTTGGACTGTTCTATCGTAACGATCGAATGAATGAGGTAGCTGCATGCTACTCCATGTGTAAATCTATAATCGTTTGCGTTGTTTATTCTCGGAGACAAACTGCAGTCCTGCGTTGGCAAAAAGGAAATGGAATGGAAAGCCAGGCTGCGCCGGGAATCTAGCAGCTAGCGCCTATTAGCTAATGCTCTGTCTAATCTTAGCTAATGGGATTCCCGACAGCTGATCCTAAAACAAGTAGCAAATAAAGGGATAGAATGTCCTGGATCCAAACACTTTGACATTGTCACATTTTTTTTGCAACATTTTGTTCTTTTGTTTCCTTCCTTTTTGCATTTTGCGTCTTCATTTCCATCTGTATTTCATCTTTATTTCGGCACAGATCAGTGGCTGCACTCTGGATTTGAAGCTTTCCGCTTATTTCCGAGTCATCGACTGTTTTGAGAGGAGCTACTCTTCTGCCTCGTACTAGAGCGGAGAAAGTGAGCGTAGCTTGCAGTCCTATATGTATGCCTGAACCTGGTGGGCCGAGCCTTAACTGCCCCCCCCCAAAAAAAGAAATAAGAAATCAGTGGGTCCTGCAGTTCATCTTGCTCTACCTCTTGTCGCTCTCGGGAGTCAGGCTGACAACAACAACAAATCTGGAGGATTGAATCCTCTTTATTCACATACAAGCATACAGTGAAATATGTTTTCTGCATTTAACCCATCCTAGTATTAGGAGCAGTGGGCAGCTATTTATACAGCTGCCCGGGGAGCAGTTAGGGTTAGGGTGTCTTGCTCATGGACACCTCGACAGTTTTTGCTAGGAGGAGCCGGGGATCGAACCAGCAACCTTCCGGTTGTGAGGCGACCGCTCTACCTCCTGAGCTAAACTGCCGCCCAAAACAAGTCTGTGTCGTACAGACAGCACAAATGGTTTCAGATCGACGACGTGTTCACACAGCAATCGTCGTACAATTGAATTGAGGGCAATTGGTTAGTGGTTCCCAAACTGGGGGGTGCGCACCCTGGGGGGGTTGTTGTGTGTGTTGTGGGGGGGGGGGGGGTATGACAGGGAGTCATAGTAAAGATGTTTTAAACTGCATTTAAAACGAGTCTGCAAGTAAAGGATGTGTCTGAGGGGGTCTTTATGTGGGTCCATGTAGGTTTTCGGGGGGGGGGGGGGGAGATTTTCTTTATCTAAAAATTCTAACATTATTAATTATAACTTCATTATAACTTTATTATAATTGGGAACCACTGCATCAGGTTATCAAATTGGACCGAGATAGTTCTGAATGAAATATCTGTTCTTTTCATTGCTTCATCCGTGGTACATACGCATTAACGTATGAAACAATTGAATTACCTAAAATAAAAAAGATTACTACTTCAGGATTTAGTTTTTCTCCTCAAAAAGAAAATTTTACTGAGGAATTACCCAGCAGGTTAAAAACTTTATGAAACTTTATGGAGATCAGTTGGTTGCCTGGGAACAAGAGGGAACACGATTCAGTTCTATTGTTTTTTTATAAAACACATACAAAGTGTTATGTATTTTGTTTCTGTACATATGGACTGAAATCAGAACAGTATATCTATCTGGCCATTATGTTGGGACGAAAGGAACGGAATGTCAGAGTTCAATGTCATTACGCCATTGACGTTTTGTATACACACGTTGTACATCAAAATGATAAGATGTACACCAAATGCATAATTTCATTGCAAAATGATTCATTGTGCCAATCTTACTTTTTATTTTATTTTACATCTGTTGTTATTGTACCCTTGGAATGGATTCATAGGCAGTGGACTATTATAGACAATACATTGTAAAATAAGACCAAGCAGCGTAAACCAGTCCCTAAAGTGCGCCAGAGAGGGGCTGCAGGCTGTTATCGCTGATATTACCGCTCCATGGAGACACCACTATTATATTGTATCATAAAATGATATGGTTTAATATTATATATATTCCCAATATTGAGTCTCCTTCTCCTTGTGTTTTTTAAGTACACCACACAACTGTGCCCCTTGCGCCCCCACACACACACACCACACACACACACACACACATGGATCTGCACCACACACACACACACCACCCACACACACCACACACACCCACACACACACCCACCACACACGCCACACACACACACACACACACTGGATATGCACACACACACGCACGCACGCACGCACACACGCACACACCACGCACACACACACACACGCACGCACGCACACACACACGCACCACACACACACACACACACACACACACACACACACTCACACGCACTGTCATTGAGTGATGAACACTTAAACAAGGCATCTGTAGCTATGCAGATAAGCCGTAAAAAGGGCCCCTATTTTACCATCAGGTGTTGAGGAGCCATGGCCATGTCACACTTCCTGCTTCCGGAACGTTAAAAATCGCTGAGCAGTGTACTCCTACTTCCGGTAGTTACCCCAGATACGTGACAAACTACGGCCGCCTCCTCTCCTCGCTGTTGACTTATGCACTGGTCCTGACCCCCACACACACTCCATCCCTCATCCGAATAGAGCCACACAATGTCGGGTGTGTGTGTGTGATTAAAAGCACTGGTCCCAAGTAGGGCTGGGAGATACGGACCAAAAATCATATCCCGGTATTTTCAGGCTGCATCGCGATATATACGATATATATCGGTATTTTATATGAATTTGGCTAATTTTTCAGTTTTAACTCAATGCCACATGTATGATGTCACAAGCACTTTTATTTTAAGACAACTCATACTCACAAGAATAACAGGCATTCCCTTTTAGAACATATACAGCTGCACACTACATATTAACACGTAAATGAAAAGGTACATTGAATAATAAAAATCCATCAAATAAATAGCCTATATTAAATACATAGGCATACCTCTGCTCCTACACTAAATCGCCTTTGTTATATGGCGATATATCCAGATAGAGACACAAGACACAATGTCGGGGAATTGTATGATTCGGATTTAGACTTCTTCACTGTAGAGTGTTCATTCACTAGTTGAACCACATCGTGTTGACTGACTTTTGGTAGGTTATGCAGCGATGTTGTCCAGCGATAACTGTCCTCCATGGTGAATGCCAAGGTGAACACATTAACCGGAACTTGGGATACACTGCTTCAGCGATTTTTAACGGGTACTTCCGGCTTTCAACTGTGCCGTGATTTAGGCCTATTGCAAGCCATGTCAAAGCCCTGCCCATTGTGACATCACAATGTGGGCACGTCCAATCGGCCGGAGTTGATTGGTGGACTGTGTCGACTGGTAGGCACCTTGTGATGTCACAAAGGGAGATATATTTTTGGGTTCGGAAAGTCTTGGTGAAATGTAAACCATAGTGACACAACACAACAGGTTTATTTGCCAGAACACTCTTCTTTCGTAACTTAATTGACATTAATTAATCGCTCGGAACGTTCTAGAAACTGTTACAAGGTGTGTTTCCGTCTGTTTCCGACCTTTCAGAATATAGGCCAAACAACATCAAATCTTTGCACGTTTCCTTCCACCATGTTTTTATGAATATTGGGAGCTGGTTAATTGAGATAAGCAGAAGGTGGCGTTTATTGAGTGGCATTTAAGTTGCGTGATTTCTGTACATCAACATTTAATTGCATTTATATGTCGAATCTGTTTCCATTTCCACTGAATCGCATTTGCCATTCATCAATACACCAACCTTTCCACCTGCCTCAAGCATTTCAAGATTTCTTCTAAATGTTTACGTTTCCACAAATGTTTTATGCACCAATTGAAAATGCATAAAAACGTACCTACAGATACCCGAGTAAACCAACAGGTTCTGGGACATTTGGGTTATTCATTCTAAATTACACCTAATGGTGCCCTCACACCATAGCGTATGCTGAAACCTATGAGTTGCGTGTAAGAAATATTTGTATACTCACCAAATGCAACCAAAATCAACAATTCAGTTGTGTGTGAGTTGCGTGCAGAACTTACAAGTTGGGTTTGACGTGCGTGCTAGTTGCGTGGTATTTGCGAATATCAGTCACATGATAAAAACCTATAAAAGCGGAGCCGATTCAGTGTTTCCTTCTGATTTGGTCATCGAAGGGTCAACATGGGGAAAGCTACCAAGAAATCAGATAAAAGTGACCCCAAAAGTGATGTCAAAACTGCTGAAACAGCTTCCCGTGGCCAAACAACCA
>CM051006.1:8082321-8112321 GCA_027704905.1 Muraenolepis orangiensis
ATTTCAATATATCTGAATGTCAGAATACATTGTGGAAACATATCCAATGGGCCACTTGGCCTTTCTGGTTCATATGTGAAACAATATCACAAAAACCGAACCAACAACTAGACAGGCCGGGCACCCCTACAGGACTCCCGTACACATTTTAGATTGGAACGGATGACCTCTGACCTTGCAGTCGCAAAGTGAAGTTAGGTCACGGGAAAAGACAAAACTGAAAAATCCACCCTCTCGCTTCAACAAAATTGAAATTCCAAATTCCTCTCCCTACCATGTAGTCATTACTGTTCTGTAAACCTGAGAGAGAGAGAGAGATATCTATCTATCTATAGATAGATAGATAGATAGATAGATAGATAGATAGAGATAGTGTGTGTGTGTGTGTGTGTGTGTGTGTGTGTGTGTGTGTGTGTGTGTGTGTGTGTGTGTGTGTGTGTGTGTGTGTGTGTGTGAGTGAGATGTATATGTATATATAGAGATATATATCTATATCTCTATATATCTATATATACATATATAGATATATCTATAGAGAGAGAGAGAGAGAGAGAGAGAGAGAGAGATAGAGAGAGAGAGAGAGAGAGAGAGAGAGAGAGAGAGAGAGAGAGACAGAGAGAGAGAGAGAGAGACAGAGAGAGAGAGAGAGACAGAGAGAGAGAGAGAGACAGAGACAGAGACTCAAACCATCCAGACTGCATCTGGGAAAGAGTCCACATCAACACCAGGTCATATGACTTGATAATGTTGTTGTTGTTGTTGTTGTTGTTGTTGTTGTTGTTGTTGTTGTTGTTGTTGTTGTTGTTGTTGTTGTTGAAAGCAAACACAATCAAGTCTCTCCCGCCCCCATCGTGAAGGGGTGGGGTGGGGGTCCTCAAGGCCATGGGACATGTTTAGGAACAATCTGTCCGTTCACGTCCTGAACCATCCATGATGCTGGTGCTGGTGCTTGTGGTGATGGTGCTGAAGCTGCAGCTGGTGATGGCGGTGGTGGAGCTGGTGGTGGTAGTGATTTGTGAGCGTTGAGCACAAGTATAATAGATGAGAGATTTACGGTTTTGCTAATTAAATTTTGCAAACCTGGCTGCGCCTCTGGCAGTCGTTATCGTCCGGCAGGATTTTTTGATTAACTGGAGCTCAGCTCACAGCTATCTACAGAGGTAGTGTTGGGGGCTTATAAACATCAGTCAGCCTCCCCCCCCCCACACCCCACCCCCCAATTAAAAAGAATAATGCAGACCTTGTTACAATCTACATCTTGCTTACCTTTGGTGAGGACGTGCCACCTTTGTTTAGAGGTTAAACAATCTGACGTTATATATATATAACTCGACTCGACTACTGCAACTCTCTCCTGGCGGGACTCCCCGCCTCTGCAACCAAGCCCCTCCAACGCATCCAGAACGCAGCAGCACGCCTGGTATTCAACCTACCGAAATTCTCCCACGTGACCCCTCTCTTCCGCGAACTCCACTGGCTTCCGGTAACTGCTCGCATCAAATTCAAGATTCTGGTGCTGACCTTTAGGGCAGTCAATGGAACTGCCCCGGCCTACCTCCAGGCGTTGGTCAAACCCTACATCCCAGCCAGAGCGCTCCGCTCAACTTCTGCCAGGCGACTTGTTCGACCTTCACTAAGGTCAACCAAACATCGCTCGTCCAAAACCCAGCTCTTCACGGCTCTGGCCCCACAGTGGTGGAATGAACTCCCGTCTCATGTCAGGACGGCAGAGTCCCTCGCCAGCTTCCGCAAGAGACTCAAGACCCACCTGTTCAGAGTCCACCTGGACTCTCCTTTGTGAAACCCCTAAACTTGCTTAAGTCCTGACATTAATAGCTCTTAGCATGTTGTATATGTTAGCAAGTGTATGTCCTTAATGTTGTTAACACGCTCTTATCACAGCTACTTAAGCAGGTGACCTAGCAGTACGAAATTGTGTTATTCATCTTGTCAATATGAATACTTGTGAACTGCTGTATTTATATGTTTGCGTACCCCAGTGTTATGCTATTGTCTGCTTCAACTAATGTACACCTTGTAAGTCGCTTTGGATAAAAGCGTCTGCCAAATGCCCTAAATGTAAATGTAAATATATATATATATATATATATATATATATATATATATATATATATATAGTTTTCTCCACTGTCCTCCCTGCCTCTCTCTCTTTCAGCGATGAACATATGTTATGTAAAATGCCTTTAACACAACAAAAAACCTAACAAGGTGACAAATAAACAACTATTTAATTTATTATTTTAAATATTAAAATATGACTTGAGATGAGAGAGAGAGAGAGAGAGAGAGAGAGAGAGAGAGAGAGAGAGAGAGAGAGAGAGAGAGAGAGAGAGAGAGAGAGAGAGAGAGAGAGAGAGAGAGAGAGAGAGATCTATATATCTCTCTATCTTCCTCTCTGGCTAATATTGCTAAAGGCTGCACCCGATTAGTTGACCAATCGACCAAAGAGTCGTTCGTCGATCAAGTTTTCATTGGTCGTTAATCGCAGAAAAAAAACACGAGAGAGGACACGTGACAGAGGACACGTGACAGAGGACACGTGACAGAGGACACGTGACAGAAGACACGTGACAGAGGACACGTGACAGAGGACACGTGACAGAGGACACGTGACAGAGGACACGTGACAGAAGACACGTGACAGAGGACAGCAGCGGCGCAGAGGACAGTGAGCCCGCACCAAAGAAGCAAAGGGAAAAGCAGCAGGAGATATCAATGCTGATGGCTTCTGGTGAAGAGCAACAGGCGGAAGCTGAGAACCATGGAATGAAGACATACTTGGAGGACCGAACCAAGCTTGATAAGGGACCACTGACTTGGTGGAAAATAAATGATGAACGCTATCCTAAGCTTGCCAGAGCAGCATCCTCTCCATCCCTTCCACATCCACTCCATCCCTTCCACATCCACTCCATCCCTTCCACATCCACTCCATCCCTTCCACATCCACTCCATCCCTTCCACATCCACTCCATCCATTCCACATCCACTCCATCCCTTCCACATCCTCGCCATCGCATATGGCGCATATTTTCAAAAGCCGGCTTCATCGTGAGCAAGACACAGAGCTCACTTCTCCCGGACAACGGAGACAAAGTTTGATTAAGCCTATATTTACTTGTTTGTTTGTTTATATAATATAATATATATTTTTTTAATTGTTAAAAGAAACTAAAAATATAGTTTCAATTTAGTTTTTTAACAAGACTTTTTACTCAAAGTTTGTTTTATAAAGTTATTGTGTTGGTTTTAAAAGTTCATAAGTTGTGTGATGTTGATGTTATATGCTGTGTTGTGTTGAACTAAATTAACAAAATGTTCAGGCAGTCTCCTTGGCTGAACATTCAGGATCATAATGACTAGCCGGTGTCGTTAAACAGGCGGCTCGTTTCATGCGTGCGCATGTGCACCATTAGTCGACCATTAGTTGATTTATGTCCTTCACTGATGACCATTGGTCATAGAAGTCTTAGAAGGCACAACAATCATGTCCCCATGTCGAAATACCAACAGCGCCCCCTACCGCAATTGACAATTACTGTACGAAGGACCGTCCTCCCCAAGCTCCCCATTGAAGTCCATTATAAAACTCCTGGACCCGAGCGGCCGGTGAGTCCTGGTGTTTAACATGAGTGTGTATAGTGCAAAGGGATGCACTAGGGGCGAAGGGCGGGTCTAGCCGAGGCTCTGTGAACCAATCAGCAGAGCTCACTGCGCTGGTGAATACCCAATAAGCATAAACATAAAGCATGGCTAACATGTCACACATGTGACAAGGTTGTGTTTCTTTGGCTCTTTTTTTCTTTCTTTGACAATTTACGTGATTTTCGTGCATAACTGGTTTTACTATATGACAGTATGTCTAATTTTTAGAAAATACAGGTAAACACGGTTAAACGCTTCTCCCTTGAATATCACTAAATTCATCAGTAATGGAGTAATTGCTAAATAGCTAAATAACAACGCTTCTTCCCCCTCAGATCACAATTTTCAATTCTGTTTGGCTTGTCTGCTAAAATTACCCACAAATGCACTTTCAAAATGATTAGTGAGGCACCTTCCTTCCTCCCCTAATTTTACAACCACCAGCCGCCACTGCTGTACACGGACGGTCTGGAGGTTGAGCACAAAAGCGAGAGGAAGAAGGATAGAGTGGTGGATCGGACGTTGTTGTGGTGGTGTCTATTGTTCGCCATTTCCAAATCACTTCAGTCAGTCTCTCTAAATGGCTGCTAGTGGGCGGACGTCGGGGAACGTTGGTCCGTGACTTGTTGGTCCGTCATTCACAAAGCAGCCACCACCTCTCATCCTAACCTCCATAGCCGTGTCTGTGGACATTTAACAGTGACTTTTACGGGACAATCACTGGTAGGAATGTGAAATATGTTAGGTCACGCGTGTGTCGATAAAGTTATTTTACCTCAACTACTAGAGTACTGGCTGGAGACTTGTTAGGAATGAAATGGACTTTTGACTTCTGGTGACGAGTTGTTCTCTTACCTTCCTTTGTTGAAACACACTACTGTAAGTCGCATTGGACAAAAGCGTCTGCTAAATGACTGTAATGTAAATGTTATGCAATGTAATAAAATATAGGGATACTGTCAGGTTTTTTTTTCTGTGTGTCCGTGTGATAGACGTGTTTGTTTGTTTGTAACAACCGATAACATCTTTACATCGTTTTTTCACATCTTACACGAGCACACACGGGCACACACACACACACACACACACACACACATACACACACAAACACACACACACACACTTGTTATTTGGCGTTCCCGCTTTCACACCTTAACAACATAACACAACACTGTTGTGTTTCATGCCGAGAGAGTATGGAAATGTGTTCAAACTTTGCTGAATCCTTGCCATGGCATGGTATGTGTTGTGTCGCTCTCTGAAAAAAAAAATAATAATAAAAATAAAACAAACCTAAAACTTCAGACCCGTTGCTCAATGCAGTGAAGGTAATTTCACAACAAACGTTATACATTACCTAGAGAGCTGCCCAAAGTGAGAAGTAGGAAGCAAATGGGATTTAGAGGAGATAAAGAGAGCCAACAGAGAACAAGACTAGAAAAATAAAATATTGAATCCATAAATGATGCATTAGTCACATAATGTTGTCATAGAAGTGTGGGGGAAAACATTGTTCCTAATGACTTAGATTTATATTACTTTATTACATTAAGGAGATGCTTTAATCCAAAGTGTCTCAGTCAATCTATTTGACATGCATGTCATTAAGGAGCAGATAGGGGGAAGGGCATCATTTGCTCAAGGGTGCCTGCCGACAGGTAGGCCAGCAGATATTGGGGTTTGAACCTGGGATCGGTCAGCTGGGAGTTAGAATCCCCTAACCGCTAGACTATCTACCCAGGGTCATATTCAAGGAGCTGGGCTGAGCAGTCAAGTCATAAATACGCATTCACCAATGCACAGGTTTGAGGCTTTTTGTAGACAGCCAGCCTACAGACTTGGAGTTGAACGCTTTTAACTGGTAAAACATGTATTTGTGTCCAAGAAACAAAGAAAGTCATCAACGTTTAGATTTGTGCCTTCTGGGTTAAAAGTTGAGACGTGAAAAAGTTTCCACTTTGAGCGCACTGTCAAGGTGGAGAATCCGAGCAGTCCGTTATACGCCAAGAGTAGGGTCAGCATCAACGCTAGTTTGGGATTAAACACTGAACTCCGTAGGAATACATTGACTGTGAAAGCCTGTCGTGGTGTGTTGACCGCTTTAGACCAAAAGCTGCGTCCGCTCAAGCTACCAATACCAAAACACACCTTTAAATATCTCCGAGGGCCGTTAAACGATGGCAAAACTCACAAAACCAGGGGTAATATTTGAGAACTATGTTACACCACAACCAGTATTTCTTTACAGGCCTCAAAAGAGGCTGCAAAGCACTTTCCAAATATACACACATCTCGAAATGGTCTTTACAGAATGACGTTTGTGTGAAAAATGTATGGATTGAATGTCTTTCAATAAGTTTCTTACTGTGTGAGAAACAGTGTAAGAGACAGACATAATGTACACGCTTTACTCAAAAGAGGTAAAACATAGTAAAGCTCAGTAAGTAAGGATGATCTAAGACATCTCCCGATACAGATTCGGACAAGAATCCATTCTTCTCTGTTCCATTTTTTGCCGTTTGAAGTACACGGCCATTAACACATCGTAGCGTCTCCTCGGGAGATGCCCTTTGAAGATCATCGTCTTCTTCCTCTCTGGCTTCCATCTTGGAAATCGGCGCGGACCTTTCTGCTAATGTGCAAACTAACTCCCAAGACGCGGCTTCAAAGAGAATTGATGTTCATTGATGAGCATTCCTTTTATTATTCACTTCCGGTGATAACTGCTTAACCCCGCATTAGCCAAATAGGATAGCATCAGAGTTTTTTGAAAACGGAAAGGCATCACTGGCTGAATGTCGAGCTGAATGTGAGCAGTGGAAATATGACATCTGAAGCTATAAGGTGAGCCGTGAAGAAATAGATTCTCAAAAAAAAGTATATTTTCCAAAAGGTAGGATGGCCAATGAAGAGGTCTGACAAACGCTGTGATACATTTTTCTTCTAAAGTAACAGACAAGCCTCAGTTTTGGGGCTATTTCCAAGGCTTCAGGCTGGGGACAACATGTGTGGTGCGAGACGTTAGAGTCATGCTAAGTAGGTGGAAGCAGTTCTGAGCGGCGCTTTGACAGTTTAACAAACTCAAGAGTTCACTCACGGCTAAGAATTTGATCAATTGTGCGGTTATCGAACCGTGTGTAAAATGACCAAGAAGAAGAATGACTTAACTGCTACTATTGCTATTATCATTATATTAGTTGATTACGAATAAAGAATAGAGATCAATTTATAATATTCATGATAACTATACATTACTATACATGTTAGATTGGAAGTTCTCCTCTGCTCCTTCTTGGTCTTTTGCCGTCCGAACGAATGCACACATCGTTAAAAAAAAATGTGAAATGTAGTTTTATTACGGCACACTATTGATTTTTACATGATGAGTGCTATTACTATTCTCTTTAATATTGGACACAACATTGGATGTGTGATAAATTATTTTCTATTTGTTTTGATTGTATTTTGTATCTTGGTTGTGTTGTGTTGTGTTGAATGCCTGTTGAAAGCAATATTGATTTTCTTTTTTTTTGTTGGGGGGGGGGGGTTTGTGTAACCAGCTATCGACAAAAATATATAAGTTTCTTTGTATATAAGAGCCGGCTGAGTCCATAACTTTACTTTACTCGCACAAACATAATAGGATGTTGGAAATGGGGCTGGCAACACTCCCAGTAGGAAAAATAACCGATCTAATATTAAATGGAGAATGTTCACTCTTCATAGTCATGTATAATAAACACTGCCATATAAAACAACACATGTTGAAGTGTGAATCAAGCTACAGCAGCCTCGATGTTCTCCCTCTCCCAGCCGTTTCTGTGTCTCTCTGCCACAGACAGTGGACGTAACTTGACATCACCGAGGGGGCAAATAATTGACCAACAATTCCTCACCTTTCATTTTTAAGAACTCTCCCGCCAATCGAGCCATTGGCAAATCGTAGGGATTTAGTGGACAGGTTAAGCACGTTGCTTTAATATCAGCTTCCGGTGCTTTGAAAAGTGCTGCGAGGCACAGCCGGCAAAGCCCCCTCCCTGTCCCTCAATTACGTTGATTCCAGAGGCCTTGCAGGTCTCTCCTCCTCCCTCCTCTGCTGGGACGCCGCAGTCTCCAGCCGGCTCTGTTTGTACGACCAGAGCAAAGGCGGCGGCGAGTGCAGTTGGTTGTGGTGCGATGGATTTCCCCGGCTACATTAGGTTCTTGCCGTTTTCCCGACCACCCACACACACACGCATGCAGACGCCTGTGCGCGCGCACACACACACACACACACACCACACACACACACACACACACACCACACACACACACACACACACACATATACGCATGCAGATGGGCACACACACACACACATACGCACACACGCATGCATGCAGACGCGCGCGCACACACACGCACGCACATGCAGATGCGCGCACACACGCATTCACACACACGCACACACACGCATGCACACACACACGCATGCACACTCACACACACACACACACACATGCACACACACACACACACACACAGACTAGCCAATTATCCATTTATGAGAGAGAGCAGGACCCAAGACGTCTTCCGGTCTCTGTTGGCTGGTGAAGGTGAAGGATAAAACGCAGGCCCGGCTATATCTGATACCAGGAGAGTGCCTTCTTCTTCCTTTGGGTTCTACTTCTGTGTTGGTTACAGTCATGGGGGTGTATCCATGCTCCATGTAAGGAGCGCTTGGAATAGAAGATTATGACCTTGGTACAGAAGGGGGGGGGGGGGGGGGGATATCCCAGGTACAACGAACGATACAACAAAGTGCAGGGGGATTCAGCATGATTTGAATGATTGTTTTCTTTACGCCCACCAAGATGTGATGGGAGGAATGTTTTTTTTGACACAATTGGAAAAATAACTGTTTTTAAGAGCATTTTATCCAGAGCCACTTGTAGTTTGTGTGTGTGTGTGTGTGTGTGTGTGTGTGTGTGTGTGTGTGTGTGTGTGTGTGTGTGTGTGTGTGTGTGTGTGTGTGTGTGTGTGTGTGTGTGTGTGTGTGTGTGTGTGTGTGTGTGTGTGTGTGTGTGTGTGTGTGTGTGTGCGTGTGTGCGTGTGTGCGTGTGTGTGTGGTTATTTTTGTCATTAATTGAGCAGATGTAAGGGTTCCAGGTAGATCGGGGATTGAACCCATCTCCCAACCCTTTCGGATGTCGGGAGTCAAACACTCTCACCGCTATTTATATTCCGTCTACTCGGCTCTTTCAATGTTTAATTCATAAAGAAATGGTGACCGGGCGGTAGGAGATGATGTGTAATATTTTGGTTAGTGGATGGTTAGTTGTCGTCATACTGCGTGTCAAGAATACAAGGAACAAACAAAGAACTAGGCTAGACATTGGCTCTCTCGATGAAAATAGTTCCTAAAGAACAAAAAGGAGAGAGAGAACACAGAGGAGCACACAGTCGAAAACCGAAAGACAGTTGAAATCAAAGCAGAAGCGGAGCCCAATGAAACGGAAACCTATGAAAGTCAATGATCAGCCCTCTCAACCCGCAGTGTGAGTGCGTGCCACTCAATAGTTCCACTGTTCTGCACAGACGCTGAGGAGGAGAGAGGGGGGGGGGGGGAATGGTACCCGGGAGAGGGCAGGAGGAGAGGGGGGGGGGGGGGGGGGGGGGAGCGCGGGCTCAGGTCTCATCTCTCCCATGGCCTCCAGCCAACCGGATTCTTCGTTAGCGCATGGTTTTCACTGGAGCCCAGATATATATATACGACCACGGAGCGGACCAGCACCTGGCATCCGCCACCTCCTCGCCTCTTATTACTATCGGTACTTTAACCCTGACACTCTGAGACAGAGAGACATAGAGAGAGACAGAGAGAGAGAGAAAGAGAAAGAGAAAGAGAAAGAGAGAGAGAGAGAGAGAGAGAGAGAGAGAGAGAGAGAGAGAGAGAGAGAGAGAGAGAGAGAGAGAGAGAGGAGAGAGAGAGAGAGAGAGAGAGAGAGAGAGAGAGAGAGAGAGAGAGAGAGAGAGAGACAGAAACAGAGAGAGCGCTAATAGCCCGGGCCCTCTCATTTGCCTGGCCTCTCACCGCCTGTGTCACAGCGGTTATCCTGGTACAGGGCCTGGTCTACAAATGACTGCCATGGTTGTCCTTAGGCTTGACATGCAGCCTTTCGTCAGCATTTGGTTGGGCTGCTCATTGGCTGTCACACACACACACACACACACACACCTCCTTAATTGCCATGAGATCTGCTGAATCCTTCACTTAGCCGGCTGGGAGCGACTGCTGGCTTTTCTTGCAGCTTTTTTCACCAAAACTTGGTCTCGGATCACTCCCTCTAGTGTGGGGGCTGCAGCGGAAGGTTAGAGCCGTCTGAGAAGTCTTTCGGGTGTGGATCAATCTCGTTAACCATGGGAAAGGAGGAATTGTTTTTAGATATAATGCAGGATAATGTTTAAATTCGGTGGGAAGAACAGACAGCCAGAGTTTTTTACCTTCTGGAACTTCTTGAAGGAACAGACAGACAGACAGACAGACAGACAGACAGACAGACAGACAGACAGACAGACAGACAGACAGACAGACAGACAGACAGACAGACAGACAGACAGATAGGCAGACAGATCGAAAAATAAGTATATCTGTGTTTGTGAACCTGCAAGTAGTTTATACACATGTATTATAGAATAGAATGATAAATGGATTGTTGAATAATAGATAGTATTGGATGCTTCTGTTAACACAGTACAAACACAGTACATGGAATCTTTTCAAATCTCTTCCCGGAACTCATTGGGACAAGAACTCTCAATTTCTCAAGATTTAAGATGGGGTTTTGTTGCCATTTGCACAACAAGGACTCCCCATTCCCTCCCACAGTATCCATTGCCTACAACAATCCTATACTAAACTACACAATACTATACTAAACAATTAAATTCAACACATCTGTCTATACACAGACCGCATGACTTGAACAGAATAATTGTGATTGGGAGTAGGTGATTCCACAGCAAAAAGCCACATCTATAACCCACCACGGGCAGAACCAACATTGAATCTGTATGTCATTGCTTTTGTTTTTAGTTTTTTGCATTTTAGACACCAAAGCAACGGATAATCGTATGAGAAACGGGCCTGTGTCCCGGGCCAGCACGAGTGTCCCTGAGGTCACGGGCCCCGGGGACTCTTGTGTCTGAAATGTTCTTGAAATTTAGTGCAGTGTGTGTGGAAAGCAGCCTTGGCACGCACTTGGTAAAAACGCAGAGCTAAGCAAGGTGCAGGACATTCCGGGCACTTAGGGAAAATTAGGATCTGTACTGTTCCTGCGTTGGAAAGTGGATTATTTTGATCTTGGTATCTGGGGAGAAAATCCTATTCAGGGCCTCTATCTGTTTATAGCAGTGCTGGGGACACCGGGGTGGAGGGAGGGACTCACATTGGCATCAAAGTCACAGCTGGGGAGGTATATAAAAATGTTTTTAAAAAAAGTGACCGTTCCCTTATTTTCTTTTTTTTCTTTTAAAAAGTGCACGTGCACCTTTAAGAGAGGATAAGATAATAATTCAAGCCATAAACCCCCTGGGGAGTCTTCCTCTTCCTGACCCGATATAGGTATGGGATGCAGTGTATGGCCGGGGCGACAGTAGAAAAGGAGAGATAAGGCCTTTGGATCAGTTTGTAACTGCTGCGGTACACAGTGGCACACCGCAGGGGTCATAGCTGAGCCCGTTTGCCTTTTATGTTGGAAAAGTTGAATGTGTTGGTTGGTGCAGGTTGATGGGGAAAAAAAAAAGACCATCCAGGAAGTCATACTCATCTACCGACAAACGGCTCGACTATAGTCGGGTTTCCGTCACCGTATTTCAATTTTTCGCATTTGAAAATGTTGATGGAACTGAGGCCAAATTTGAATCCACTTCCTCTGATTCGCATCAAAGTTGGTACGCTCGCTTGAGGTGGTTTTTGACAGATTCTAATCGAGTTCATTCGCAAAAGCGGAGACGGAAACAACTTTGACGAATCAATTCTGACGTGGCGAACTTGGAACCCACGTGACTTACGCTGTCGGCTTCTTCTTCTCAAGTGTTCCTTTGACCCGAAAAACATGGCTTATGTCACCGCCCGATATCCGTTATCGCTGACGTTGACGTTGTTCGCTCCAGCTAGTTGATGGAAACAACTCATTTGAATTTCCTTTTGTTTGTATTGTGCAAACTTCAAAAAGTTCGCCGGAAGTTTGCTTTGACTGTTAGATGGCAACCCAGCTAGTGTAGTCTAAGAAAAGTAGTCAAATTGTGTAAGGGTTTTTGTATGAATTCTTGTTGCTTTTTTCAAAAAGGCTTTCTTCAGCTCATTTACATGGCTGTAAAATGTCATAGCCTACTGAGAATTTCCATAAATACTTAAATAGGCTTTTCCTGAATAATAATTCATTATCATCATGATGATGATCGTCATTCAAATCCGCTTCACGTGCAGGACTTGCAGGGATTGCAGGGTGTAAGGACTTGGCTTGGAAACCGGAAGGTCGCCGGTTCAAGTCCCCCGAAACACCCCTTGGCACTGCCGGGGTGCCCTTGAGCAAGGCACCAGACACTGTTCACCAGGCAGCTGTAGTAGATACAGTAGTTGCCCCACTGCTCCGAAATTCTAGGATGGGTTAAATGCAGCGAAACTCATTTCACTGTGTGTGATTACATGTGTGTGACCAATAAAGAGGAATCTTGAATCTTGAATCTTGAACTTTTTGTTTCACAAACCACTGTTGTCGGTGGTTTTCCAAAGTCACCGGCCACTAAGCATTTTCACTAGCCCAAAACCCCTGCCTCCCCTCCCTTGCCCTCTTCGAAGTGGATGGGCCAATGGAATAAGCACACAGTGTGCACTCAGTGCTCATGGGAATTGAAGTATCACGTAGTATCACCTCCAATTGACATAATCAGTTCAGATCCCTTTTGTAAACTACAATGATATTTTTTTCCCTCAGTAAATGCTACCAAAAGGGCACCAGCCAAAGTGGCCTGGTAAGAGTGACAGAGTTACAAGCCGCTGCTGATTTCGACCAGCATTTGGCCAGTGGACCGGGGGTTAATGTCAAGCCCTGTTCACATGAGATGAGTTGTTTTTCAGCCTAGCTAGATAATGTTGTGGTATATCTAAAAAAAAAAAATCTTTTTTTGAGGACCCTTTGAGCTGGAGATTCAGTATAAAAACACGTAAAAACAAGTAAGTTTGTGTTACAATACAAACTTACTTTTAAGTTATTTTTCATCCCAGCTTCGTAACCTTGTTGTAGAAGTTGTAGAAACGGTTAAAAGTATTATCAGCCAAAATAAACTCACTAACGCACTGAAGTTAATATTTTCTCCAGGACAAATCAAACTTCTTGGAAAAAAAAAGATGGAATTTCCCATCACCCTTTCAGTTATATTTTTAGACAATCCACGTAAGGCAACAAACAAATGTCAATTTAGAGCGTAAATGTGTCATACTTTTTAGCCAAGTTATTATTTTTTTTCTTCAAAATATCTGCCATAACTGATCTGATCAATGTCTGGTTTGGCACCGTGAGTGGGATGTGTCTGCCCATCTAGAATGTTCTCTGAGCGCCTTTCTCTGTTTCCTGCCGCATGGAGGAGACCAATTAGGATGGAGCCAGCCCTAATAATAAGCACCTAGCAAGACATGGCCTGAACCTATTTAAAGGAGTGGCACTCAAACAGGCGACATCTCTCTCTCTCTCTCTCTCTCTCTCTCTCGTTTCTCGTGTGTGTGTGTGTGTGTGTGTGTGTGTGTGTGTGTGTGTGTGTGTGTGTGTGTGTGTGTGTGTGTGTGTGTGTGTGTGTGAGACTTCCTCGTTGGTGTGGTGTGGCCTCGGCTTCATGATCACATTGGATCTCCATCTGTTCTGGGTAGTATTATTATTGGTTATTGGTATTGGTAATGCCTTAAAAGTATCAGAATTAACAGCACATTATCAAATCATTCTTCTTTTGTAGTCCTACACGTCGTTTGTAGTCCTAACCGTAAACCTTTATTTTTCTAAAATCAGCGCCGGTTTGGCTCGGCACGGTCTTAACTGTGTGACATGTGGGGGGCTAGATAAACATCTTTTGGAGGTGAACCTCCCATTATAGAGCGCAATGCAATTATTACGGTGATTAAAATATATCCATTTAAGAAGCCACCTTGCCTTGTGTGGTCTGTCACGGACAACAATGTTAGTCATGTTTGACCAAAAATGTGCAGTGATTCATAACAATGCTTTGTCGGGTCGTAGTATTTATCACTCACTTATTTTTCTCCTTCCCCCTCTTATGTCCTCTCTCCTCTCTCTCTCTCCATCTTCTCTTTATCTCTCCCTTTATAGCCTATAGTCTTCCCCAGGTCATTTGCTTTCTGCGCTCACTTTGTCTTTGTGCTGAGGTAGTCGGTGTACTAAACGAAGAGAGGCAGCACGCTAGCCACACAAGCACATGGTGGTAATCATGACATCACGATAAACTGGGGGGGGGGGGGGGTGGAAGTCACCAGAAAATAGCTTACTGGCACCCAGATGTCCAAAGAAGGCCATGTCCATCACAAAGGACCGCAACCACCCTGGGCACCATCTCTTCTCCCCCCTACTGTCCGGTCGCCGGTTCCGCAGCATCCGTAAAAGGACTACCAGGTTCAAGGACAGTTTGTATCCACAGGCAGTGGGCCTACTGAACTGCTAGGAGTGCTGCCACTATCATAACCTTCTACACTATCATACACTATCATACTTTTGCTGGACTTTCTGGACTCATTGCAGTAACTGCACTGTACTGCACTGTGTTGATGATGCTGCTGCACTACTGGCACTTTAAAATGCTTTTAAATGCTTTTTGCACAATTCAACATATAATCCATCAGTTATTTTTATGTTCTTTTTATATTCATTTTTTTATTGTGTATAGTATTTTCATAGTATTGTGTTTTAGAAATTCATACTGCAAATGTCAAATAACAATCTTTCAAGTTCCAAGTTTACAGTTGGACAATCCTAGCACAATGTTACATTTAAAGGGCCCCTATTTTAGGTGTGGGTCCACAAACCGCCACCCACACCCTCAGATCCGCCACCAGCTTGCTCCTCAGGGCCCCCAAGTACTAAGCTCCGCACCATGGGGGGCCACCAGGCCTTTTTACTCTGCTGTGGAATGGCCTTCCCCATCATTTAAGGCCACCACAGACCCTGGACTCTTTGAAGACAAGCCTAGAAACCTTTTTATTTAGGAAGGCCTTTTTATGTTAAGTGCTCACTATTTTCAGTCATTGTATTGTGTTTGTTTGCTATGTTTTTAACTTTGTAGCCCCTCTGAGATTCTTTCAAAATGAAAAGCATTGCATTTGCTGCATGCATTCATTTATTTATTTGAGATTGATTCCTTTTATGAAGCAAAAATCCCTTTTGTGACATCACAACATTTGGGAATGATTTATTTATGGATCAACTCCTGACTGGAGATGATCGGTCCATCATACATCAGGGGGGGTGGGGGACTCACACTTGTGATGTACCAATACCAACATCATAGACAAACACTGTTCTTCTGATTTGGAATATCTGACAGTTAAATGCAGGCCTACTTACCTTCCAGGTGAGCTTACCGCTGTTATAGTTACAGCTGTTCGACAGTCCACTAGCATAGCTTTAAGCTACCGGCACAGCACTGTAAACTCATAACAGAGCGTCTATCCTAAGGCAGCTCATACCTTAGCCGGTGATTTGAACCATGCCGATTTTAAAATACATTTTATACCCAAAGCTTCAACAACCCCCCAAATGTGCCACTCAGTGACCAGTCTGCCCGGTATGATGGTGGTGAAGGTAGAGCTAAAGACAATGAAAAGCATCCTCACAGAGCACCGGCTCCCCGCAGGGCTGCGTGTTGAGCCCCCTCCTCTTCGCCCTCGACACCCATGACTGAACCCCCACCCATTCCACCAACACCATCATCAAGGTCACGGATGACCCAGCTGTGGTTGGACTTATCTCAGAAGGAGACAGGACAGCCTACAGGGATGAAGTCCAAAGGCTGGCCACGTGGTGTTCAGAGAACAATCTTGCTCTGAACTCCACAAAATAAAATAACTTATAATAAATAGAACAGTAGAACAGTGAGAACCCAGATCCACTTCACATCAACCTGGTCTGTGTGGAAAGAGTCCCTGATTTCTGATTCCTGGGCACACACACACACACATCGCTGAGGATCTCTCCTGGACTACCGACACCACTGATGTAGTCGAGAAGGCCCAGCAGCGACTCTACTTCCTGAGGATACTCTGAAAAAATACAATCTACAGGAGAAGCTGCTGGTGTACATACTGTGTCTCTGTGTGGTACGTACTGTATCTCTGTGTGGTATGTACTGTGTCTCTGTGTGGTACACACTGTATCTCTGTGTGGTACGTACTGTATCTCTGTGTGGTACGTACTGTATCTCTGTGTGGTACGTACTGTATCTCTGTGTGGTATGTACTGTGTCTCTGTGTGGTACACACTGTATCTCTGTGTGGTATGTACTGTGTCTCTGTGTGGTACACACTGTATCTCTGTGTGGTACGTACTGTATCTCTGTGTGCTACGTACTGTATCTGTGTGTGGTACGTACTGTATCTCTGTGTGCTACGTACTGTATCTCTGTGTGGTATGTACTGTGTCTCTGTGTGGTACGTACTGTATCTCTGTGTGCTACGTACTGTATCTCTGTGTGGTACGTACTGTATCTCTGTGTGGTATGTAGTGTCTCTGTGTGGTACATACTGTATCTCTATGTGGTACGTACTGTATCTGTGTGGTACGTACTGTATCTCTGTGTGGTACGTACTGTATCTCTGTGTGCTACGTACTGTATCTCTGTGTGGTACGTACTGTATCTGTGTGTGGTACGTACTGTTTCTCTGTGTGCTATGTACTGTATCTCTGTGTGGTACGTACTGTGTCTCTGTGTGGTACGTACTGTATCTCTGTGTGGTACGTACTGTATCTCTGTGTGGTACGTACTGTATCTCTGTGTGGTATGTACTGTGTCTCTGTGTGGTACACACTGTATCTCTGTGTGGTATGTACTGTGTCTCTGTGTGGTACACACTGTATCTCTGTGTGGTACGTACTGTATCTCTGTGTGCTACGTACTGTATCTGTGTGTGGTACGTACTGTATCTCTGTGTGCTACGTACTGTATCTCTGTGTGGTACGTACTGTGTCTCTATGTGGTACGTACTGTATCTCTGTGTGCTACGTACTGTATCTCTGTGTGGTACGTACTGTATCTCTGTGTGGTATGTAGTGTCTCTGTGTGGTACATACTGTATCTCTATGTGGTACGTACTGTATCTGTGTGGTACGTACTGTATCTCTGTGTGGTACGTACTGTATCTCTGTGTGCTACGTACTGTATCTCTGTGTGGTACGTACTGTATCTGTGTGTGGTACGTACTGTTTCTCTGTGTGCTATGTACTGTATCTCTGTGTGGTACGTACTGTGTCTCTGTGTGGTACGTACTGTATCTCTGTGTGGTACGTACTGTATCTCTGTGTGGTACGTACTGTATCTCTGTGTGGTATGTACTGTGTCTCTGTGTGGTACACACTGTATCTCTGTGTGGTATGTACTGTGTCTCTGTGTGGTACACACTGTATCTCTGTGTGGTACGTACTGTATCTCTGTGTGCTACGTACTGTATCTGTGTGTGGTACGTACTGTATCTCTGTGTGCTACGTACTGTATCTCTGTGTGGTACGTACTGTGTCTCTATGTGGTACGTACTGTATCTCTGTGTGCTACGTACTGTATCTCTGTGTGGTACGTACTGTATCTCTGTGTGGTATGTAGTGTCTCTGTGTGGTACATACTGTATCTCTATGTGGTACGTACTGTATCTGTGTGGTACGTACTGTATCTCTGTGTGGTACGTACTGTATCTCTGTGTGCTACGTACTGTATCTCTGTGTGGTACGTACTGTATCTGTGTGTGGTACGTACTGTTTCTCTGTGTGCTATGTACTGTATCTCTGTGTGGTACGTACTGTGTCTCTGTGTGGTACGTACTGTATCTCTGTGTGGTACGTACTGTATCTCTGTGTGGTACGTACTGTATCTCTGTGTGGTACGCCAGCTGCACAGCAGCAGACAGGAAAGCCCTTCAGAGGGTCATCAACACCGCCCCCAATATATCATAGACTGCCCACTGCCCTCTTTGGAAGACATTTTCAGTTCCCGCTGACTCAGCAGAGCAGCCAACATACGGTGAGACCCATCCCACCGGGGGCATCACCTGGAGGACCTGCTGCCCTCTGGAAGACGCCTCAGCTCCATCAAATCACAGATTAAACAGACATAAGAACAGATTCTACCCCAGAGCCATAAGAGAACTGAACACTGTCAAACACTCACACTGACTGTTCTTTGTAACTGCAATACTGTATTGCATCAGTACTACAATACTTAGTTACATGTTTACATCGCACCGCACCTTTGTATGTATGTATTTTCAAATATGCACTACTGTACATAGAGCCTCAATATGTATATATATCATTTCTAATATTTGGCAAATTTCCATCCATCCATCCATCGTCTACCGCTTATCCAGGTCGGGTCGCGGAGGTAGCAGCTCCAGCAGGGGACTATTTGGCAATTTAAAAATCAGTTTATTTAGTTAAGTTTAGTTAAGTTTTAAAATATTTTTCAATTGCAGTCGTGTGTAAAGAGTGACCATGAGGATTGCTACACAAGTTTTAGTTGTCCTTGTACAATGATTCTGCGGTTGGATGTGTTGTGTATGAACACGTTTTAGTCAGTCTCGGGAAGCAATATTGCTCAGAATATTGTACACATGGCGGTGTGCCTTATGCATGCCCAATTTCACACTCACATATGCATCAATTCACACGCATGCTTTTGTTTGCCTTGTTTGCTTGCCATGGATGATGTTCGATTCACCTGAGGCGAGATGAGCCTTATATTTTATGTATTGGGTTGTGGCTTTCACCTCTTATTGTTGTGTTTTATGCAAATTATGAAGCTATGCAAAACTCTACATAAATAATAGGGTGGCGGGGGGGAAGAAACCATGCATTTTAAAACACTGTTTATTTGACACTGGATTTTATGCATAAGTGTTACAGTATTGTTAACGAACACACACACACACACACACAGACACACAGACACACACACACACACACACACACACACACTAGCCAGCCACTAAGAAAAGACGTGATAACAGCGAACTGTTTTTACACACCAGCAGAGAGAGACGGCTGGTGTGACTGATGAGTGGAGCTGCTGTAAAGATGAAGTATTCTGGCAATCAACACATGGGCCTCATATCTACAGTTAATCATTCTCAAAGTGAAAGAATCTGACCTTTCTATATACGTTTTCCGTTATCTCAATTCCGATGTGCTTTGAAACGCCAGGCGTTTCGACAAGCACCGAAATACGCAGAAATTAATAAGGGAGACGTGTGGAGGGGGGACAAACTGAAACTCAAACTATGGCCTCTGTTGAATACAGCATATTGATATGGGGAGGTGGACCATCTTGTAGTCTGTGGATAGACCACAATGCAAGCCAACCCCCCCCCCCACCCAGCCACACTCCCACACAACCACACACACACCCCACACCACCACACACACTTCAGACATGATGACCTCAGGACCACAGCGCTAGTTGTATTTGTATATCCATCTTGTGTCAAGTCAAGCAATGGTTTTATTCAACCATTGATTGGAAAAGCTATTGCAGAGTGGGGAGTGTGTGTGAGTGTGTGTGTGTGTGTTGGGGCAGTGGTTGAATGTCTCAAGGACAAAGGCATAATGCATGCTTTGCAGTACGATGGCGGCAGATAGTAACCATCGGCCGGATATCTTTTATTGCTTTTTTTCTTTTTCTATTTGCACCGCGTCCTTGGGTCCTTTCATTGAATTGAATTGGAATCTGCTTTGGTGCGAGCTTTTGTTGGCTTCTTCCCCCGTACGTACACCAGAAGAATAAGAGCGTTACCGAGGGGGGCCGATGCGTTCATCCTCAAGGCCTTCACAGCGGATGAGGAAAGGGACTATTAAAAGATCACCACAAAAGCACTTATATATTGGGGAAGGGCACTTGCAGGGAAAAACTGAATAATCATAATGACATGAGAGGAGCGAGAGGGACACAACAGAGAGAGGGGAGAAAGAGAGAGACATACACACAATTACATATTTTAAATAAATAAATATATATATATATATATTAATATATATGTGTGTATATATATATATATATATGTGTATAAATATACACACACACACTGTATATACATATTCGATTCAGATTGAGCCTAAACTGTATAGTATGGGAAAATATGTTTGTACGTGTATTTCTATCGTCTTCGTTAACCTGATTACACTTTGTTTGTCACGAGTGGGTTGGACCCCGAACGCGGACAACGACACAGTGGAGCGATACGAACGGCTTTATTCTCACAAGCACACACAAAAACACAAGGGTACACGGGGAGGACGATCCGCGGAGTACCGGCAGGTAGTAGGCAGGCGACGGGTGCGAAGCATCGACTCTGATGGTCCGCAGGCGGCGTCGGGTGCGAAGTACCGGCCGGGTAGTAGGCAGGCGACGGGTATCAGAACGGACGGAATCAGAACGGACGGAAGAACAACGTGCGGCATATGTAACGACCTCGCGCTGGGGTAACGGATAGTCATAGGCCGTGTTCCATTTCAGGGTCTGCAGCCTTAAGGCTGCATCCTTCGGCTGCATCCGAAGGCTGCAGTCTTAAGGCTGCTTCGAAGGCTGCTTCAAAAACTTGTTAAATGGGACGGTCTAGCCTACGGAGTACTTCCTGAATGCGTCACCAGCTGCGTCACGAAGCTCCACGCCCACCGTCGTCGCGCGCTGACCAGAGCCGCGGAGATAGTCCCACTAGAAGCGTCTTTTTGAGAGTTTAATAATACGAGGAAAATCAATTGCGTGTTAAAAATGGATGATTTGTATTCAGTATTCTTTTTAACTAATGAACTTAAGGAGCTGGAGTTTCACCGCCGGCGTCGACGTTTGATGTTATTTCGGCTAAGAGAGAACCATGGGTAAATCAAGATTGGTTAATATTGGTGAAGTTATAATTCCTATTAATATATATATATATATATATATATATATATATATATATATATATATATATATATATATATATTAATAGGAATTATAACTTCACCAATATTAACCAATCTTTATTGTGATATAGATAGATATATATATATATATAGATATAGAGAGATATAGATATAGATATAGATAGATATAGGTATATAGATATAGATATATACACACATATATATATATACACACACACACACACACACACACACACTGGCGGCCTGGGAGATCAGCTGGCCCGCGCCAGCGCTTCCCATATGCGGCTCCCGGCATCTCCGAAATCGCCGTAGCATATTTCTAAACAGGCTTTATTTGGATAAACTGACAAAATATGTATAATCTAAATAGGTATATTGTCGCGTAATAAAATAATAAAACTTAATAAAGTGACTGAATTACAGTGCTACAGCGATATCTAAAACTGCTTTTAGCCGGGCTCAAATTCTGTCCTGAAATTGAACACGGCCCACAATTCTGTTCGGTTGGTGCGAAATGCATTCTGGGATATTCTGGCACCGAAGGCTGCAGAAGTGTGCATCGATGCACACTTCAAATTCGGGAAATTTAGGCTGCATTTGAAGGCTGCATTTGAAGGAGCCTACGGAATGGGACAGCCTTGTCGCGGCGGCTGTGACGTATGCAGCCTTCAAATGCAGCCTTAAGGCTGCAGACTCTTGAAATGGAACACGGCCATAGTATATATACCCCAGGTGAGGTGATTAGCAATTAGTATATGTGATCGTGTACCGGGGTGTGTGTGTGTGCGTGTGTGCGCCGCCAGCACACGTGGCTTGGCCACGCCCCCTGCCAACCACCGTAACCGTGACATTGTTATTGTGGCCTATGATGAGTGTGGGGGCCAATGAATCACTCCCTCCACCGGAGCGCTCTCACGTTGTGTTTTTGTCGCACCTGTGCGTGTCCTTATTTTACAATGTATAGTGCATAGTATATTGTTTTGAATATGGGTTTTAGAAATTCCTACTGCGGGAGGGAGTGGGGGGTAAGTATTCCATTGTACTCGTTGCAAATGGCAAATACATAATCTTGAATCTTGGAATGACTGCCTTAGACTTTAATCATAAGAGAGAGGAAAACACGGTGGATAGATGGACATATGTAATATTATGATATTACAATTTTCACTTATACACTGATAATAGTAAAGAATCTAAAAGAAAATAATGCATTTTATTTGAGTGGCACTTTTCACTCACACGAATCTACAGAGTGCAACAAAGTTAAAAACATAGCAAAACAACACAGAAGAAAATGACAAAAAATAGTATATAATAATATAATAATAATACTAAATAAAAAGGTTTTTAGGCCTGTCCAGGGTCTGTGGTACCCTTAAATTATGAGCTATTTTCAAAAACGCCATCGACGACGCCTGGATTGTCCTTAGCCCCACCAATACCCATAGAGGCACGTGTCTGCTGAATGACCACATGTAATAGATAAAATATGGATTTTCCATCCATCCCCATGCCTTAAGAACCACTATGTACCAATTGCTAACGAAAGGGGTCAGGCACTCTTAATATTTCATACTACCCAGTGCAACACAGGACCTATCGCAGTGTGTGTGTGTGTCCGGGTGTGTGTGTGTGTGTGTGTGTGTGTGTGTGTGTGTGTGTGTGTGTGTGTGTGTGTGTGTGTGTGTGTGTGTGTGCATGCATGTGTGTGTGTGTGTCCTGTGTGTGTGCATGCGTGTGTGTGTGTGTGGGTGTGTGTGTGTGCCCTGTGTGTGTGTGCGTGTGTGTGTGTGCATGCGTGTGTGTGTGTGTGTGTGTCCTGTGTGTGTGTGTCCTGTGTGTGTGTGGGTGTGGGTGTGTGTGTGTGTGTGTGTATGTGTGTGCGCGATGGCGTGCTGTGGCCAGGATTATATGGTGGTATCCCTTCTGTAGTTGGGTCGGCGGGCCGTGTCGGGGCACTCGGTGACAGTAATGGTTCTTTAAAAGAAGAATTCCCCTCGCTGTCTGGAAATATGGAACAGAAGCAGCAGCAGAGAGCAATGGAAGCCAGCAGGCACTGGGGCGGAAGACCCCATCTCACACACACACACACATGCACACACACACACACACACAGACACACGCACTGAGAGCCACACACACACACACACGCACTGAGAGCAACACACACATACACACACACACACACACTGAGAGCCACACACACAGACACACACACACACACTGAGAGCCACACACACACACACACACACGCACTGAGAGCCACACACACACACACACACACACACACACACACACACACACACACACACACACACACACACACACGCACTGAGGGCCACATACACATTGACACACTGAGATACACACACACACACACACAGAGCCACACACACACGCACACACAGACAGAGAGCCTCACACACACAGACAGAGAGACACACACACACACACATACACACACACACCCTTCTCATCCCATCCAGAGCATCACGTCATCTGTGTGTGTGTGTGTGTGTGTGTGTGTGTGTGTGTGTGTGTGGAGGATTTCTAGCCCTGAGGATCCCAGTGGAGGTGGAATAACTTCCCCCCTCTTCCTTTATATTTCCCAACTGCCGCTCTCTCCCCGATAAAAAAATAATAAAAATCGGAAAAACCCAGATAACGCCATCGCCGCACTCGCTCAGCGCCGCCACCAGCGGTGGTCACCGAAAGCATTAGCCACGCTAGATAGTAATCAGGACCGATTAGCGGACGATTCCCCCCCCCCCCTCCCCCACCCCCCGAGATTACACTCTCCCGTTGGTTGTAATATTCTCTCGAAAATACGCGATAACGCGCTAAATACTCGACATTTATTAGAGCGCACTCGCAATAACAAAAACAAAGAAATCAATAAAATCGCCAGAACACACGTTAGCGTCACAGCTCACCGCGGCGGTGGCGGCGGAGGAGGAGGAGGAGGGGAGGAGGGAGGAGGAGGAGGACCAGGGGGATCCGTCACCTCCGGGGACGGTAATTGGCCCAGGGGCCCCCCCCACCCCCTCTCCAGGTTGACGCCGAGGCCCAATTGAAAACCTCGGAGGCGTGGGGGCGTGGGGGGGGGTGGGGGCTAGGTGGAGGTTGACCCCTCCAGGCCATTTTTTCCCGTCAAGGTTAGCCTGCCCCCCTCCCACACACACACACACTCCCGGTCGCACCATGTCCGCCAAATAGCCCCCATACATCAGCGGCGACAGTGTGGAAATTAGCACCGGGGCGAGAGAGAGAGAGAGAGAGAGGAGAGAGGAGAGAGAGAGAGAGAGAGAGAGAGAGAGAGAGAGAGAGAGAGAGAGAGAGAGAGAGGAGAGAGTCAGAGAGCAGGGGCCAATTCCATGGTACGGTGTTTGCGTGGCTCTTCCGGTCGGATGTGGGCCACTTTAAACAACAACACCAGACAACAGTTCAGCGGCGGTTGTTGGCAATGACGGATAGATAAGGAAAAATAATAATGAAAAACAAAACATAAAAGCAGCGTCGGATCTGGTAACCATTGGTTACCAAAGTCGACCAGTATTCAAAACCGGGTTACCATTGCGGCAAAGAAGAGCCACCATTTTGGTGTTCGAGATTAAAGATTGTTTATTTGCCGTGTGTCACAAGTACAAGAGAATGCTTCCTCCCGCATTCTGAGTTTCAACAACAATACTACACATTTATTTATATAGCGCTTTTCTCCAAAAGAGCTTTAACGAGTCATGTCTCAAATTCACACACACACACACACATTCAACCACCGACGGTGGAGTCAGCCATGCAAGGAGAAGAGAAGAGAAGAGAGAGAGGCTGAAGAAGACAGCCAGCAGTAAGGGTTAGGGTGTTAGTTGCTCAAGGACACCTCGACAGTTTTTGCTAGGAGGAGCCAGGGGATTTAACCAGCAACCTTCGGGTTGTGAGGTGACCGCTCTGCCTCCTGAGCTAAACTGCCGCAATTTCTCCACTTCCTCTACTTACTGCTTACTACTTACAATACTCTACTATACTATAAACAACACGATATACAGTCTATATACCATCTGGGCAGAAGCGCAGTATTTTGGGACTTGGGGCTTGGGAACCGGATTGAGAACTGGGACTTTGAAAAAAAGGTGGCAGTTTGCCTCCTGGGCACTGCCAAGGTGCCCTTGAGCAAGGCACCAGACCTCTTCACTGCTCCCCGGGAAGCTGTATATATACAACAGCTGCCCTCACTGCTCCTAATACTAGGATGGGTTAAATAGCAGAGAAACACATTTCACTGTGTGTGTTTACATGTACGTGAGCAATAAAGAACATTTAATTCCCCAGATGTTGATGTAGATCTACTTTAAACAACACTATACTATAACACAACTATACACAATACAATTATTGTTTCAGTGTACATTTTAAACAGAGTTGAAAATGAGGGATACATATGAGAAAAAACTAACAAATTAGATGTTTTTTTAACCAACCGCATGGATCTGGTGGTAACCATGGCCAGCTTGTAACAGATATTAACATGTTATAAACTCATAGCATACATATGTATTTGCCTACACTGCTTGTACACATGAATACATGGGTTTGGGTGCACGATGATAAATGTCGATGATGTTGTCCTGTGTCGACGTCGATCCATTGAGAAATCGTCGACATTCACCATGATGGACTAATGCATCGCCTAGATTGTTCATTGTGCTAATCTAATCTCGTTCACATCTTCATATTCATACGAATCTGTTCTCTATAACACGCGCCACGCGTTGTTATAGAGAACTGGGGCATCTCTTCTTCTTTGCAGTCACTCTTTGGGTGGCACGCCCCGGGGCTGCGTGTTCTGAATGTAATTCAAGCTCTTCTAAAATATGATTAAGCACAGAATCAGCATGCGTAATGTAGGGAATATTATACAATACAGGCACCCTGCAGAGAGAGAGAGAGAGAGAGAGAGAGAGAGAGAGAGAGAGAGAGAGAGAGAGAGAGAGAGAGAGAAAGAGAGACAGGGAGACAGGGAGACAGGGAGACAGGGAGACAGAGAGACAAGACGACACACATGACACATTTACATTTACATTTACACTTAGGGCATTTGGCAGACGCTTTTATCCAAAGCGACTTACAAGGTGTACATTAGTTGAAGCAGACAATAGCATAACACTGGGGTACGCAAACATATAAATACAGCAGTTCACAAGTATTCATATTGACAAGATGAATAACACAATTTCGTACTGCTAGGTCACCTGCTTAAGTAGCTGTGATAAGAGCGTGTTAACAACATTAAGGACATACACTTGCTAACATATACAACATGCTAAGAGCTATTAATGTCAGGACTTAAGCAAGTTTAGGGGTTTCACAAAGGAGAGTCCAGGTGGACTCTGAACAGGTGGGTCTTGAGTCTCTTGCGGAAGCTGGCGAGGGACTCTGCCGTCCTGACATGAGACGGGAGTTCATTCCACCACTGTGGGGCCAGAGCCGTGAAGAGCTGGGTTTTGGACGAGCGATGTTTGGTTGACCTTAGTGAAGGTCGAACAAGTCGCCTGGCAGAAGTTGAGCGGAGCGCTCTGGCTGGGATGTAGGGTTTGACCAACGCCTGGAGGTAGGCCGGGGCAGTTCCATTGACTGCCCTAAAGGTCAGCACCAGAATCTTGAATTTGATGCGAGCAGTTACCGGAAGCCAGTGGAGTTCGCGGAAGAGAGGGGTCACGTGGGAGAATTTCGGTAGGTTGAATACCAGGCGTGCTGCTGCGTTCTGGATGCGTTGGAGGGGCTTGGTTGCAGAGGCGGGGAGTCCCGCCAGGAGAGAGTTGCAGTAGTCGAGGCGGGTGATGACGAGCGCTTGGACCAGGATCTGCGCCGCTTCACGTGTGAGGAAGGGCCGGATCCTGCGGATGTTGTAGAGGGCAATTCTGCAAGATCGGGCCACCGCGGTGACGTTGGCATTGCAGGACAGCTGGTCATCTACCACCACACCAAGGTCTCTTGTTGTGGTTGAGGGGGAGACTTGGGTGTTCTCGATGGTGACCAGTAGGTCCATCTGAGGGCAGTCTTTCCCCGGTATGAAGAGGAGCTCAGTCTTGTCAAGGTTGAGCTTCAGGTGGTTGGCGGCTGTCCATCTGCTGATGTCGGCCAGGCATTTCGAGATGCGTGTTGCTATTTGGGTTTCTGAGGGGGGAAAGGAGAGAAACAGTTGAGTGTCATCTGCATAGCAGTGATAGGAGAAGCCATGAGATGCGATTACAGAGCCTAGCGATTTAGTGTAAAGAGAAAACAGAAGGGGTCCCAATACTGAGCCTTGAGGAACTCCGGTGTCCAGGGTGCAGGGTTTGGACAGGGAACCGTTCCATGTGACCTGATAAGTCCGATCTGCAAGGTAGGAGGTGAACCAGGATAACGCAGTTCCAGCGATTCCAAGCTCGGCGAGAGTGGAGAGGAGGATCTGGTGGTTCACTGTGTCGAACGCCGCAGACAGGTCGAGAAGGATCAGTACCGATGAGAGGGACGAGCTTCTGGCATCACGAAGAGACTCTGTCACTGCGAGCAGTGCCGTCTCCGTGGAGTGCGCAGCCTTGAAGCCTGACTGGTGAGGGTCGAGGAGGTTGTTCTGGGAGAGATAGGAAGAAAGTTGTGAGGAGACAGCCCGTTCAAGGGTTTTGGACAGGAATGATAGGAGAGATACCGGTCTGTAGTTTTGGACATCAGTGGTGTCTAGGGATGGTTTCTTGAGGAGCGGCTTGATTCTGGCAGTCTTGAAGGCTGCCGGAAACAGGCCTGCCTCAAGGGAGATGTTGATTTGGGATGTAAGGAAGGGAAGGATATCGCCCGAGATGTCCTGGAGAAGAGAGGAAGGGATTGGGTCGAGGGGGCAGGTGGTAGGGTGGTTAGATGTCACCAGTTTGTTAACTTCATCAGGGGAGAGGGGGTTGAAACAGGTAAGGTTAGTGGGGGTGGGAGAGGAGGGAGGGAGGAAAGCGGTGGGGGTGAAGGAGGAGGTAATGTCGTTCACCTTCTTCGTAAAGAAGGTGACAAAGTCATCAGCTGAGAGGGAGGAGGGAGGGGGAGGGGAGGGGGGGTTGAGGAGGGAAGAGAACATGGAGAAAAGTTTCCTTGGGTTAGAGGCAGAAGAGTTTATTTTTGTACGGTAGAAGGCAGATTTAGCAGCCGATACCGTGGAGGTGAAGCCAGCGAGGAGACGGAGGTAGTGAGCGAGGTCATCAGAGGAGTCCGATTTCCTCCATTTTCTCTCGGCCGCCCGTAGCTCTGCTCTACAAGCCCGCAGAGGTTCGGACAGCCAAGGAGGTGGAGGAGAGGCTCGTGCTGGTCTGGAGGTGAGAGGACAGAGAGAGTCGAAGGAGGAGGAGAGAGAGGAAGTCAGAGTGGAGGAGGCTTCCTCCACCGACAAGAGAGAGAATTGTTGGGGGGATGGTAGTGAGGATAGGACAGATGCGGAGAAAGAAGAGGGAGAGAGAGTTTTCAGGTTACTACGGAAGGTAACAATGTGGGGAGTAGTGGGTAGGGAGGTGGGGGATTTGAGAGGGAGAGAGAAAGCAACAAAATGGTGATCAGAGACAGGGAGGGGTGTGACCGAGATCACCGAGGTGGTACAGGATCTTGTGAAGACAAGATCCAGTTGGTTCCCAGCTCTGTGGGTAGGGGGAGAAGGAGTGAGTGTTAGACCGAATATGGCAAAAAAGTTAATGAATTCAGGAGATTGTAACTTATCCGACTGGATGTTGAAGTCACCCAGAACCACGAGTGGGGTGCCGTCCTCAGGAAAGCAGCTGAGGAGGGCGTCCATCTCGTCAAAGAAGTCACCAAGAGGGCCCGGTGGTCGGTAAATTACGGCAATGTTGAGCCTAGTTGGGATGGTAACAGAAACAGCATGAAATTCGAGTGCCGATCTGGTCAGATGACCCAGAGGGAGTACCTGATATGACCAGTTTGGAGAGACTAGGAGTCCCGTTCCTCCACCACGCCCAGAGGGTCGGGGGGTGTGGGTGAAGGAGTAGGTCGCGGAGAGAGCAGCTGCGGTAGCCGTGTTCTCAGGGGTGATCCAGGTCTCGGTGAGAGCCAGGAAGTGGAGAGACTGGAGTGCGGCGTAGGCCAGAATGGTTTCTGTCTTCTTGACCGACGATTGGCAATTCCAGAGTCCCCCTTTCACCACAAGATCTGTGAAGGTAGAAATAGTAGGATAGAGGAGATTGGAAGGGTTGCGGCGTCGAGAGGGAGAGCCTCGATGCCATCTATTGCGGGAGGATGTCCAGACTACAATGGAATGACGACACATAGCAAGGGTAGGAGGACTAGATTTGACTAACTAGGACTAACTCCCTAGACAGACTCCGGTAGAACGACTCCTTGGTCTTTGTTCTGGGCCTGACGCTAAATGCTGACGCTAACAAACTACTTCTATGTTAATAGCCTATGCGATAGGGAGAGAGACTCATGCAGGGTTAGGCTCCTCCCTGTCGTTAACTCTATTGACTATGGCTGTATGGGCCAGACTGGGTGATTATCTTAGCACAACAATAGGCCTGTACACCTCACTTACTATGTACAGGTAACTAGCTTTGAGAAAAAGGTTCTACAATTTTATCAACACAAATACTAAGAACAACAATAAATCTTATGTCTACTTACCCACAGCAGAATACTATGTAGCCTGCTTCAAGAACAAAAATGTACACATATATGACAATCACATATTCAGACATATATAGAGACAGACAGAAAGAGAAAATAAACAGTAATAGACATAGAGATAGCTAGATATGTGAATCTTGAATCATTTATAGAGATAGTCAGAGAGACAGAAATACAGACCTTGACATACAGACAGAGATCCCGAGACAGACTGACAGATGAAAGTAAGAGAAATGTGGACAGACACACACATCGGCAGATAGACAGGATGGAGAGACAGAAGCGGATGCAGGGATACGGCAGGGGATATGCCGCCGGCGGGGGGAGGGGGAGGGGGGGGGGGTGGAGGGGTAGACCGGGCGTCGTGCCAACGCCGGATAACCTTGGGTGACACCCTTCATTAAGGCATAGCTAGTCGGAGCCCGTCCTGACACCCTGACAGAGACACTCGCCCCACCAGATGGAGGGGAGGGGACGCCACCACACACACTCGCACACACGCACACACACACACACA
>CM051006.1:8114821-8132321 GCA_027704905.1 Muraenolepis orangiensis
AACGCAGCAAAATGGACAAATGTATGAAAATCAACGTATCAGCATAAAATAGCAATGAAAAAGGAATTGGCATACTTGCAATTTTTCGTCATGCTTTTCTGTGAAAGAAAAAGGCATATAAAAACATTGAAATGACATTAAACGAAGTCCATACGTCGGTTATCATATATATTCTTTGAAAGGATAGGGCAAGGGAGTTAAAACAAAAGGAGATCGGGCCTTACACCGGTACACTGGTAACGCCACGGACATGGAAGTTATCGTGTGTTATTATTCAGGAGAAAAGAAAAGAAAAGAAAAATAGTTTCTCAGTAGCTGACATGTAGCCACACCGCCACCGCCACTCCTACGACAGGTACATCATTATAGCAAGAAAAAAGGTGTGTGACGTTTGAACGACATCCACTCCGGAGGAAGTAAAGCATGCCACTTCCCCCCTCCGGAACACAGATACGCCTAATTAATAATTGTGGGTACGTGGCGGTGACGGACAGGAAGATTTGTTTATCCCGCCTGGCCGGCAGATGCTTGGTTTCGTCTTTGGAGTTTTTTTATTTTTTTTATGGAGAATTAAGGACAATGCCGTTAAAAAGAATAGGGGCCTCTGGGGAACTGGAGAACAGAGGCTGCCACAAGTAGCGAGGCGTCGTTCTGCTCTCCGTGGGCTGATTAGCTACCTGACGGAGAACACCCTTCCACTACACGCTCTGTTTTTCCCGGGGAAAAGAAAAAGGAATGAAAATGAATGAATGCCTGTGCGCACAATTGCTTTGTGTTTACTACTGTACATGTCCGTAAGGTCGGTCTGTCTAATGAAGGATTGTTAGCTCGCGTAGCTACATTCCAGTTGTAAACATTTCAGAAAATGAATTAGTGGAACAAATTAACAAATGAACAAATGAAAATTAGCATGATGTATCAAACATATTGTTATAATATTGTGTTTCAGAATGTCATACTGTGGGAGGGAATGGGGAGAAAGCATTGTACTTGTTGCAAATGGCAAATAAAAATCGTTCTTGTTTAAATTCTATATATAGCCTTTAATGATATATATATATATATACATATATATATATATACATACTAGCGCATTGGCCGTGGGATTCCACGGGATCTAGACGTAGTAGTTGACACTAACTTTTCACATACAAATGTTGCATAATGGAAAGAACAACCCGTACAAAAATACAAATACAGTGGATCTATGCTGCATAGCAACTGTTGTGGTGGAGGAGCCGTCGCGCTGAGAACACTGGGCCTGGACTGCATGGGGACTGTGTGCATGGCAATGGAGGGGACTCCATTGTGGACGTTCAGCTGAGCCTGAATTTTCCACTAAATCGCCCGCAAAACGAAAACTACTCGATCGAATGTTGAGATCCCCCTCAACCTGACGGGGGGGTGTAGTTCTTGTGACAGACACACACACACACACACACACACACACACACACACACACACACACACACACACACAGAGTCCGTTAGAGAATTATATAGTAGATAGATAGATAAATATATATATGCACACACATATGCAACCAATTATCTATCTATATATACCTATACATCTATATATGTGTCAATCTATCTATCTATCTATAGATAGACACACACACACACACAGTGAAATCTGTTTCTCTGCATTCAACCCATCCTAGTATTAGGAGCAGTGGGGGGCAGCTATTGTATATACACAGCACCCGGTGAGCAGTGTAGGGGGAGTCTGGAGCCTTGCTCAAGGGCACCTCGGCAGTGCCCAGGTATATCAGGGACTTTAACCGGCGACCTTCCTTTTCCCAATCCTAGTCCAAGAAACGAGACTAAGTGTCCTCCATCCATTCCTATACTATACCGCTGAGCCAGCCAGGCGACGTCTATAAACATACATTTTCATAAAAATGTCAAAGTGTGCAAGTGACGGTGCCAGTGAATTTTGAATATTGGCCAGTTGAGTTTACGAAAGCTATATGTTTTTTGCGTCATGAATGCCATGTTAACATTTTTAAAACATGGCTGCTGGCTGTTTTTCCTCAACACAATTGATAAATAATCTCAAACAAATGATAACAAAAGCACATGTGTTCATCATTCTGAGAAAAAAAAAAGCATTTGGTCAACACCATCATGGGGGCGGCAGGAAAGCTCCGTCTGTTGGGACTCGGGGCTTGGAAACCAGAAGGTCGCCGGTTCAAGACCCAGAAACAACTGGGCACTGCCGAGGTGCCCTTGAGCAAGGCACCGGACCCATATACTTCTCCCCGGGCAGCTGTAGATACAATAGCTGCCCACTGCTCCTAATACTAGGATGGGTTTCATTGTGTGCGTATGTATGTAACCAATAAAGAACATTCAGTCCTCCACATTTAGATTTGATTTGAAATTACATTTTAGAATATTTTTTTGACATTACATTTTTGAAATGTAATGTAATGTAATGTAATGTAGTGTTACGTGGTGCTTTCATAATAACTCACTATGGCAGCAGGATTGATCAATTATATTCCTCCATTATGATGTCATTACACTTTTACAGCATATTCTATAAGTGGACAATATTGATTCACTTGTGCAATACAAAACACATCATATAAACCAGTTTTTAACTGTATGGATCAAATAAAAACGGCAGCCCATGCCATAAGGTGGCCCCAGCCAGGCTGCAAGTCTGCTTTTATTTTAACACACAATGGGGGCTGTTAACAGCAACACACACACACACACACGCACACACCAGGGGCCCCCGCTGGCCCCAAAGTCTTCCTGGAAGCCCTGTCTTTGATGGGAGTTCTCCCGTGTGACCTGTTATTACTCACGGACACGCAACACACACACGCACACACACACACACACACACACACACACACACACGCACACACACACACACACACACACACACACACACACACACACACATCTGTTAAGATTGTGATCAAAACAGATTGAGCAGGAGGTTGGCTGAACAGGGGAGCAGCGGTACAGGCAGGGGGGAGGCGGGGAGGCGGGGAGGCGGGGAGGCGGGGAGGCGGGGAGGCGGGGAGGCGGGAGGGAGAGAAGAGAGAAAGATGACAAACGAAAGTCAGCGAGGAACAAACAAAGCCGATCAAAAGCAAGAGCTGCATGGTGGGATTTGATGGAAATAGACCGGAGAGGGTTGGTTAGACTCGCCTAGCTTACAATCAATTGACCGTTTCCGAATTTAAATTGTAGGCAAGATGACTGTTGGGACAGGTGGGTAGTATGTATGTATATTCACTATGCATATCAAAGTAAATCTATTATATTATCCTGGTAGGGATTACATTTAAATAAGTCCATTGTGATTCCATTGCAGTCGATCTTCAGGAACACACACTGCATACATTTGTTTTAATAGGCCTGAAGTGATTTTTTTCTACAACACATAACCATTTCCTGTTGCAAAGCTACAGCAAAAAGCAAAGGCATTAACAAAAAAAACAACGAAAAAAACATTGCACCTCCATTGCCTTTTATCGCGATGGATGCACCAGCAATAAAACACAATTTACAGTACATAAGAACATAAGAACGGCTGGCAAGAACGTCCACACTTTAACCAAAACACACAAGAGTCCTACCTCTAACCTCCATAAATAGACCCTGGAACACCTGAAACATAAGGCTCAGCCAGAAGGTCAACTTTATAACTCTGAAACGCATTCAGAGAACTAAAACACGCAGTGTCAAGCGGTTCTCTGCGTACCCTTTAACCACTCTGCTTCATGTATATACCGGGGTAGACTCAACTAGTGTAGATAGGTCTACTACCCCACAGTTAGAAGACTAAGCTAGTGGCGATAGATCTGCTACCCCACAGTTAGAAGACTAAGCTAGTGGAGATAGTTCTACTACCCCACGGGTAGAAGACTAAACTAGTGGAGATAGTTCTACTACCCCATGGGTAGAAGACTAAACTAGTGGAGATAGTTCTACTACACCACGGGTAGAAGACTAAACTAGTGGAGATAGGTCTACTACCCCACAGGTAGAAGACCAAACTAGTGGAGATAGGTCTACTTCCCCATGGGTAGCAGAAGACTAAACTAGTGGAGATAGGTATACTACCCCCTGGGTAGAATACTAAACTAGTGGAGATAGGTCTACCTCCCCACTGCTCGAAGACTAAACTAGTGGAGATAGGTCTACTACCCCACGGGTAGATCACTTAACTAGTGGAGGTAGGTCTACTACTACCCCACGGGTAGAAGACTAAATGAGTGGATATAGGTCTACTACTACCCCACTGGCAGTAGAAGACTAAACTAGTGCACTGCAAATTATTTGGTTCTTACCAAGAAAAAAAACCTTACATTTAGAAGTGTTAGATATTTTTTCTTGTTTTAAGAATTAATTTCTTATTTTAAGTCTTCAACTAAACAGTATAATCTTATATCAAGCAAAACTTTACTTTTTTGTCTCAAACAGGCAGGGAATCCTAAAATGAGACAATTAACACTTAAAATAAGATGTATTACGTTTCTCCTCCAAAGTCTCATCAAAATAAATCTTGTTTTAAGATTCAATAACAAACTCAACATGCTTGATTCAAGAGTCACACAAAAAATATCTGAAAACACACTTTATTCCTTGGATTTTAAGCATATGACAAATGTTTGTTCACAAAACTGCACAGGGAGCACGAAACAGACAAGTTGGGAACCTTATAGGCCAACATATAGGCCTTACACAAAAACAAAAGAAACATACAATATTATTGTTCCTCCATATTACTGTCTGTGGGCAATAACATCACAAAGACTATATTTTATTGGTACAAAGGTACTGTCTTTGAAACTAACTGAAAAATAGGAGAGGCAGTCTATTAGATCTTTAACAAATTCTGTGGCCTGGGCAGCATTGGGAACTGCCACTTCATATGCCAGCAACTCTGGACTCAGATTCAGTGTTTCATAACGCTGGAACTCAAAAGCAATAAAAGAAGAATCTATCAAAAAGATGTCTTTTATCAGTCCAAATACTGGGAAAGCATCATCTACATTTACGATAATCATAGATTTCCCACTAATGTACTTATTGCCATTAAGGATGTACCACTTTACAGAGACAACAGATTGCATGACCTCTATGCCTAAAAAATCTCTGACTTTTCTCTTAACATAATCAACATTTTTAACAGCAGAGACAGGCCCTGATTCTCTCTCAGTAGCAAAAATTGGATGCTCAATGCCTATTTCATTGCAACATTCAAGGAACTGATTATGGTTTGCAAGTGATTTACAAACATTCTTGAAATTTAATTTGGAAGCCCATTGCTTAAAATAGCTATGCTTAGCTTCAAATCTCATACACATACTTCTTACTAAAGGACCAAGAGATATGATCTGGCTTGGTAGATGTAGCATGCACTGTAAAACCGAACAGTGAAAGTCTGTCAAATAATATGAGTTGTATGACCTCAAAAATGCATAAACATTATTTCACCACAAACGGTATGAGTTATCTGAGCACATTTCAAACTTTAAGTGAACAATACTTAACTTCTTAATGAATATCAATGAATATCAGTACATTGTACTCAAATTATTTGACAGCAGCCTCGCGTGACGTCACGTACGTGCTGACGTCACGTACGTAATCTTCTCTTTCCAAAGTGAAGATCCGCCATTGCTTTTCCACCGCACTAACCCATGCTGCTGGGGAACAGAATATCGTACCGAAACCGGTAAGTTATTCTTTGATTTAGAACCTTATTTTGTCATTGTGTTTACCTTACTCATTAAATGCGTTTAGTGTTTCAGTTGTTGTTGTTTTAGTGTTAGTTTATGCATTTGTAGATTCAGCCAAAGCGACGCTACAGTCGTAATTCAAAGTAGCAACGGTAACTAAATAAAGGTAAAGGCTGCCCAGTGTGCCCTAACCCTAACCTAAAGCACACATCTAATCGTGTCGTAGGATAACATTAAATGTTGTGTAGGCTATATATGTTGTGGAGGCTATATATGCTGTGGAGGCTATATATGTTGTGGAGGCTATACTGTGGAGGCTATATATGCTGTGTAGGCTATATATGTTGTGGAGGCTATATATGCTGTGGAGGCTATATATGCTGTGGAGGCTATATATGTTGTGGAGGCTATATATGCTGTGGAGGCTATATATGCCATTTAATGTTCTCCTCCGACACGATTAGATGTGTGCTTTGTTAGGGTTAGGGCACACTGGGCAGCCTTTACCTTTATTTAGTTACCGTTGCTACTTTGAATTACGACTGTAGGCTACTTTATTATGTTCATGTTGTGTTCTACAGTTCAATAAAACGTACTACTTACGTACTTCTAAACGTACGTCTCTTTATTTAACAAGCGTAATGACGTGCTGCTCACTGCGTCGCTCTGGGGCACCGCAGCGCTCTGTCTGATACAGAGTTTATTTTTCTTGGCATCATCCATTTTATCTGTACTACTAAATAACTTTCGCTAAATTGCATGTTTTTATTTTTATTATTATTATTAGGCCTACTTTTTTTTGGTGTTTTACCATGATCTTTGAAATGCGGGACATTGTTCAGTTCACGCGGGATGCGGGACAAACATTCAATTTTCGGGACTGTCCCGCGAAATGCGGGACTGGTCACCAGTGGCGGCTGGTGCATTTTTCACCGGGGGGGGGCTATACCATTTTACCAGCTATACCCCCCCCCCCCCCCCCCCCGTTGGACTTCACGATCGCGACCCCCCCCCGTTGGACTTAACGATCGCGACACCCCTCCCCCCCCCCTCCGTTGGACTTCCCGATCGCGACACCCCCCCCCCCCCCCCCCCCCCCCCCTCCGTTGGACTTCACGATCCCCCTCCGTTGGACTTCACGATCGCGATCCCCCCCCTTGGACTTCACGATCGCGACGTGTGTGTGTGACACCCCTCCCCCCCCTCCGTTGGACTTCACGATCCCCCTCCCCCCCTCCGTTGGACTTCACGATCGCGACCCCCCCCCCTCCGTTGGACTTCCCGATCGCGACACCCCTCCGTTGGACTTCACGATCGCGATCGCGACACCCCTCCGTTGGACTTCACGATCGCGATCGCGACACCCCTCCGTTGGACTTCACGATCGCGATCCCCCCCCCCCCCCCCCCCCCCCGTTGGACTTAACGATCGCGACACCCCTCCCCCCCCCTCCGTTGGACTTCACGATCCCCCTCCCCCCCTCCGTTGGACTTCACGATCGCGACCCCCCCCCCCTCCGTTGGACTTCCCGATCGCGACACCCCTCCCCCCCCCTCCGTTGGACTTCACGACCCCCCTCCGTTGGACTTCACGATCGCGATCGCGCCCCCCCCCGTTGGACTTAACGATCGCGACACCCCTCCCCCCCCCCCCTCCGTTGGACTTCCCGATCGCGACACCCCTCCCCCCCCCCCCCTCCGTTGGACTTCCCGATCGCGACCCCCCCCCCTCCGTTGGACTTCCCGATCGCGACACCCCTCCCCCCCCCTCCGTTGGACTTCACGATCCCCCCCCTTGGACTTCACGATCGCGACGTGTGTGTGTGTGTGACACCCCTCCCCCCCCCTCCGTTGGACTTCACGATCCCCCCCCTTGGACTTCACGATCGCGACGTGTGTGTGTGTGTGACACCCCTCCCCCCCCCTCCGTTGGACTTCACGATCCCCCTCCCCCCCTCCATTGGACTTCACGATCGCGACCCCCCCCCTCCGTTGGACTTCCCGATCGCGACACCCCTCCCCCCCCCTCCGTTGGACTTCACGATCCCCCTCCGTTGGACTTCACGATCGCTATATATATATGTATGTATGTGTGTGTGTGTGTGTGTGTGTGTGTGTGTGTGTGTGTGTGTGTGTGTGTGTGTGTGTGTGTGTGTGTGTGTGTGTGTGTGTGTGTGTGTGGTGTGTGTGTGTGTGTGTGTGTGTGTGTGGTGTGTGTGTGTGTGTGTGTGTGTGTGGTGTGTGTGTGTGTGTGTGTGTGTGTGTGTGTGTGTGTGTGTGTGTGTGTGTGTGTGTGTGTGTGTGTGTGTGTGTGTGTGTGTGTGTGTGTGTGTGTGTGTGTGTGTGTGTGTGTGTGTGTGTGTGTGTGTGTGTGTGTATATGTGTATATATATGTGTAACAGATGTGGTGTTCTATAACAGTTCTATGACCGCTGTCAATGGCAACTGACAGAATGTCTGTTACCCAGCGATGTCAGCTGATTTTGACACTTGGAAAACTGCTGAGCTGCGCAAAAATTGCAGTCTCTAGGCCATAATCGTAATAATTATGATGAAATACAGAAAGACATGTATGAACTTAAAAGTTGTAGGAATCATACTTACTGCATTCCTCCCTCCCCTATTGTAAAGTAATAATGATTTTCTTAGAATCTGCAAGGTTTTTATACAGGAATTTCATTTGGGGATTCAAGCCAATGGTTGCATGATGCTTAACATTTTTCTTTCTTCTCTCTCTGCACATTGTTCTCTTTTCTGTTCCAGTCAAACGAAGACCCTGGTCTCTACCTGCAGAAGCGTCCTCTCTGCTCCCCAGTTCTGCTCTTTGATGGCTCAACCACCATCGTGGCTGTGGGTAACATACCTGTGACCACCCTCAAGCAGGAAGATTTTTCAGAAGGGATGTTGGTGTTGATGGCGTACTATTATACATTGCACTTAACATACCCCAAATGTGTCGCAACCCTGCTCTCTGTTATTCAAACGGAGGTCATTGGCGACACCCTCCATGATAAAGATGCCACTAGTGCATATAAAAAAGCAATGGCGGAATGGAAATCCTTCTTTGACAAGTAGTGCAATGTTACAGTTGTCCGTTGAAAAAGCCTGTATTTCAGGATACAATGTTCGAAAATGCTGCTTCATAAGGGCTGAGAATTTTTTTGTTTTTATGGTATTCAAATGTTTGTGCTGTAAAGAAAGATTTCAAGACTGCATAGCAACTCTAACCCATTGAGTTTCAATAATAAATGTTGAACATGTTTACAAGTCATTCTGGTTGTTTTTTATGTAATATGTATATTGAAGACCGGCTTGGGTTTTAAGGTAGACAGCCTTGTTTCAAGATAATCATGGATCTTGGTTTAAGACAGAGTTAAGTCATTTTGAAATATTTTACTCTACATTCAATATTTACCCCAACTAATATTGATCTGAATTTGCTAAAAGAAAAAATGTAATTGCTTGTATTCAGTATGTTTCCCTCATTTTGAGGTTGTAAAAAGTTGCTTTTCAAGATATTTAAACTTAAAATCAGTATTTTACGCTTGTATTCCGTATATTACACGTATTAAGAGGTTCTAAAATTAAACTTTTTTTAGCAATTTCATCTTAAAACCAGCATTTACATTGTATTTGTCTTATTTTAAGCCTTCCAAATACCTTTGTAGGAATACTTGTTTCTAGATTTAACAATCTTAATTTAAGAAATCTTGCCAAGTCAAATTATCTTGCTGCATGGACAGATTTTTTCACTTGTTTTGAGTACCTTTTCCCTTAGTTTTAGTGTTTTTATCTTGTTTGAAGACCCCTATTTTTTGCAGTGTGGAGATAGGTCTACTACCCCACGGGTAGAAGACTAAACTAGTGGAGATAGGTCTACTACTACCCCACTGGTAGTAGAAGACTAAACTAGTGGAGATAGGTCTACTACCCCACGGGTAGAAGACTAAACTAGTGGAGATAGGTCTACGACCCCACGGGTAGAAGTCTAAACTAGTGGAAATATGTATACTACACAACAGGGAGATCACTTAACTAGTGGATATAGGTCTACTACTACCCCACGGGTAGATCACATACCTAGTGGAGATAGGTCTACTACTACCCCACGGGTAGAAGACTAAACTAGTGGAGATAGGTCTACAACCCCATGGGTAGATCACATACCTAGTGGAGATAGGTCTACTACTACCCCACGGGTAGAAGACTAAACTAGTGGAGATAGGTCTACAACCCCACGGGTAAATCACTTAACTAGTGGAAATAGGTCTACTACCCCACGGGTAAATCACTTAACTAGTGGAAATAGGTCTACTACCCCACGGGTAGATAACTTAACTAGTGGAGATAGGTCTACTACCCCATGGCTAGAAGACTAAACTAGTAGAGATAGGTCTACTACCCCACGGGTAGAATACTAAACTAGTGGAGATAGGTCTACAACTACCCCATGGGTAGAAGACTAAACTAGTGGAGATAGATCTACTACTACCCCACGGGTAGAAGACTAAACTAGTGGAGATAAGTCTACTACCCCACGGGTAGATCACTTAACTAGTGGAGATAGGTCTACTACCCCACGGCTAGAAGACTAAACTAGTAGAGATAGGTCTACTACCCCACGGGTAGAATACTAAACTAGTGGAGATAGGTCTACAACTACCCCACGGGTAGAAGACTAAACTAGTGGAGATAAGTCTACTACCCCACGGGTAGATCACTTAACTAGTGGAGATAGGTCTACAACCCCACAGGTAGATCACTTAACTAGTGGAGATAGGTCTACTACCCCACGGGTAGAAGACTAAACTAGTGGAGATAGGTCTACTACCCCACGGGTAGATCACTAAACTAGTGGAGCTAGGTCTACTACCCCACTGATAGAAGTTGTCACGTAGAAGCGTCACCTGTGTTTGTCCCAGGCTGTGCGCCTACTGAACTGCTAGGTGTGCTGCCACTTTCACTTTCATAACATTGTCATTAACATTACACTTACATACTTTGCTTGACTTTCTGGACTCATTACAGCTACTGCACTATACGGCACTGTATTCATGATGCTGCTCCACTACTGGCACTTTGAATGCTTTTAGATCTGTTTGCACATTCAACAGATGTTCATACCATCTATCACATTCACTTTGCTGTCCTTTTTTGTTCATTTGTTAATTTTTTTCATATTTTTATTGTATATATTATTTTCATGGTATTGTTATTTTAGATGTATACTGCGGGAGGGAATGGGGAGCAAGCATTCCTACTTTTTACAAATGGCAAATAAACATCTTGTATTTACAATACGTCCTTTTGGAAAGTAGTGCAAACCACTAAACTACAGTATATATTTTACATTAGATTAGATTCAATGTAATGTGATTGCACAGCACAAGTACAGCGAACAGAAGTTGGCATCTAACAAGAGTGCAAATCTACCAGTAAAATGGATAGTAATATACAATGTACAGTGGTTAAATGGGATGTAAAAACGGTCTGCTAGGTATAAAAACAGGTATTAAAACAGTCTACTAGGTATATCAACAGATATTAAAACAGTCTACTAGGTATAAAAACGGTCTACTAGGTATAAGTCTACTAGGTATAAACCACTTAACTACAGTATATAACTGTTGATATAACTGCATACCCCTGCTCACTATCTGATACTTGTATACTTACCTCTACATATATATACCTATAGTTCTGCGCATATCTTATACATAATCTATTAATATAAGTTATTTTATACCATTATGTTTTTATACATTACATTACATTACATTACAGTCATTTAGCAGACGCTTTTATCCAAAGCGACTTACAGTAGTGTGTGTCAACAAAGGAAGGTAAGAGAACAACTCGTCACCAGAAGTCAAAAGTGCATTTCATTTCTAACAAGTCTCCAATAACTGAACCAGTGCTCAGGTAGAAGTACAATAATTCAGGCAAAAGTGTAAGGGAAAAACTACAATACGTTGGCAAACAATATGCAACAATATCTATAACAATATATACCTATCTATAATATGTAATCCACTTTTGACTGACTTAATTGACACTACGAGGAAGGATCCGGGAAGTGTGTCCTGAAGAGATGGGTTTTCAGCCTGCGGCAGAAGATGGGGAGTGACTCTGCAGTCGTGACCTCCGTGGGGAGTTTGTTCCACCAAATTGGAGAAGAGCCGTGACCGCGTAGATCGGCCACACAGGCCCCTAAGTGAGGGGGCAAGCAGACGGCCCGAAGAAGACGAGCAAAGTGGATGGGTTGGGATGTAGGCCTTGATCATTGCCTGGAGGTAGGATGGAGCAGTACCTTTTACTGCCTTGTAGGCTAGCACCAAGGTCTTGCACTGGATGCGAGCAGCTACAGGTAAACAGTGTAGAGTCCGAAGGAGGGTAGATGTGTGGGAGTACTTGGGGCGGTTGAACACCAGGCGAGCTGCAGCTTTCTGAATGAGCTCCAGGGGCCTGATGGCAAATGCCGGGGCGCCAGCAAGGAGGGAGTGGCAGTAGTCCAGCCGGGAGATGACAAGAGCCTGGATGAGCACCTGCGCAGCCTTTTCAGTGAGAAACGGCTGAATCCTCCTGATGTTGTAGAGGAGGAATCTGCAGGAGTGTGTCACCGATGCAATGTTTGCCGAGAGAAGTTGGTTGTCCAGGGTCACACCCAGATTCCTTGCGGTCCGAGTAGGTGTCACCACAGCATCATCAATGGTGACAGCCAGGTCTCGGTGTGGACAGCCCTTTGCCGGGAAGAACACTAGCTCAGTCTTGTCCAGGTTGAGCTTTAGGTGGTGCATCGACATCCAATTTGAGATGTCTGCTAAGCACGCGGCAATGCGTGTTTCCACTTGCGTGTCCGAGGGGGGACACGACAAGACCAGTTGGGTGTCGTCAGCATAGCAGTGGTAGGATAAGTCATGGGAGTGGATAACAGCACCAAGGGACGTTGTGTAGAGGGAGAAGAGAAGAGGACCCAGGACCGATCCTTGTTGAACCCCAGTAGTCAGTCGGCGTGGTTCCGACACAGACCCTCCCAGTGCCACCTGGTAGGAGCGACCCATCAGGTAGGATGCAAACAAGGCGAGAGCAGAGACCAAGACACCCATCCCCTCAAGAGTGGAGAGGAGAATCTGGTGGTTCACAGTGTCGAATGCTGCAGACAGGTCCAGGAGTAAGGACCGAGGAGAGCGAATTTGCTCTAGCAACATGGAGGGACTCAGTCACTGCCAGAAGGGCAAATTCTTTCGAGTGACCTGCCTTAAAACCAGATTGGTTGGGGTCCAAGAGGCAGTTCTGGTGGAGATACAAGGACAATTGGTTAAAGACAGCACGTTCAAGAGTTTTGGATAAGAAGGGCAAAAGGGTAAATATATATATATACCGTATTGACCCGAATATAAGACGGGTTTTTTTTCCGAGAAAAAAATCTGAAAAAGAGGGGTCGTCTTATAATCGGGGTTTAGACTTTTCGATGTACCGTAATTGCACATGTAATTGCGCAACAACAGATCGCGCCAAACGAGTGTTCCGAGACACCGCGCGACACTTAAAGTCACTCAAAGTCTTAAAGTAACAGTACATAAAAACAGTTACCTGGAGAGATAGAAATGGAGAGACACAGCGACCAACTTGAAAAAAGAAAAACGCCTGTGTATTTTGACATGCCAACATCTGTCACAGTGCATAAGAAAGGCGACAAATCAGTGATTGTGAAGTCTACTGGAAACGAGAAGAGCCGAGTAACGGTCATGTTAACGCGCCTCGCAGATGGGACAAAACTTCCCCCGTACGTGGTTTTAAAACGCAAGACTGTACCTAAAGAGGCAGTGACTGTACCTAAAGAGGCAGCCAGCTGGCGTTATCGTACGCGCCCAGGCAAAGGGCTGGATGGAGACGGAGCTTGTGGTGGACTGGCAAGTTGGTCAAGGTGGTGTGGGGCAGACGGCGTGGGGGACTCAGAAAGAAGAGGAATATGTTGATTCTGGATGCTTTCCGTGGACACTTGACTGAGCCAGTCAAAAAGTGAAAGAGTGATGATCACTAGGTGACCTAGTGATCATACCGGGCGGAATGACAAGCCAGCTGCGCAATCTGCGCAAGAGATACACAGAGTGGCTCCTGGCTGGTCATCACGCACTGACACCGTCTGGAAAAATCCAAAAGCCTGCAGTACGTTTGCTCTGTGAATGGATATTGCAAGCATGGGCTGACGTTTCCCCAGAAAGCATCATTAATGGGTTAAGAAATGCTGCGTATCAAATGCCATGGATGGCAGCGAGGATGACGTGATGTGGGAGGAGACGGGGAAGCGGACAACGTGAGTGACGATAGCGGGAGTGAGAGCGAACAACCCAGCGATGTAGAAGACGAGCTGAATGAGAAGACGTGATGTGACCAATAGACTGATGTTCTGAAATGTTGTACTGTTTCATTGCTCTACTGTTTTATTGCGCTACCGTTTTATTGCACTACTGTTTTATTGCTATCTATCTAGCCTGTTTTGTTTTTGTTCGCCAAGTTAGGCAAATTTGAACACAATGTGTGATGTGTGTTATCATTATTTTCAAATAAAATTATTTTCTTTCAAAAAAAAAATATTTGGTCTTCAAATTTTTTTTTCTCCAAAAATGAGTCTTGAAAAAGAGGGGTCGTCTTATAATCGGGGTCGTCTTATATTCGGGTCAATACGGTATATATATATATACCTAGTACATATATGTATATTCAACCACTGTACATTGTATATTACTATGCACTTTACTGTTACATTTGCACTCTGGTTCGATGCCAAATTATTTTTTGCTGTACTCTACTTATGCCGTACAATGACAGCCCCCTGGCTGCTCAGTGTACACTGAGGTGGGACGTGTCCCATCCCCCTTCTCCAGAGAAGAGGGATGCACACAGGCCGGCAGGTCATAATACAAATAATACATTCATTCATATAGCGCTTTTCTGGACACCCAAGGCGCTTTACAGACATGGTGCCATACAGTTAAATAATTCAATAGTTATATAGAATTAAATATGACAGATAAAATCGATTCAAGAAATTAATAAAATAATAAGTATTCAATTATAAATGTAATGGATGGAGGGGGGGGGTGTTTAGCAGGGGAAAGCCAGTTTGAAGAGGTGGGTCTTGAGCCTGTCTGAAGGATAGTAGGGTGGTTGTTTGAAGGATGGTAGGGTGGTTGTTTGAAGGATGGTAGGGTGGTTGTTTGAAGGATGGTAGGGTGGTTGTTTGAAGGATGGTAGGGTGGTTGTTTGAAGGATGGTAGGTGGTTGTTTGAAGGATGGTAGGGTGGTTGCCTGACGGATGTGGATGTAGAGGGTGTTGCAGAGGGAGGGTGCAGCAACTGAAAATGCCCTGTTGCTACAGGTCTGTAGCTCGGTGCTTGGGACTATCAGGTTGTTGGTATCAGCAGACCAGGTGTTTTCTGGTTGCCAATCAAGCAGCAGCTGCATTGGGTAGCACTGATAATGAAAGACCTGACCCAGTTTCAAGTGGGTCACTGTCCAAGGTGCTGAAACATTCACCCCCTTACAGAACTGCTGTGGTAGAGAGTTTTCAGCAGTTTTTCGCTTTGTCACGCTTTTGTCCTCAGATACAGGTCATTATGGAGGAGGTGGCAGGTCAGGAAATCTGGCTGAAGGACATCAAGGGGATCAAACCCAGGAGCATTCAGCTAGGAGTAGAACTTCCAAAACTCTACACTGTCTCTAGCCCTGAGAGTAATACTAATACAATCAAACCACATGAAACCAAATTAACAAATAATAAATAGGTAGGAATGGGATTAGCAGTGATAGACTTGATAGACCACGGTGTAAAATGGTCGTTAACACACTTACTTAATTCCTTTAATAGCAGCCCACAAACTTAAATAGGCAATTTGGAGCATGGCCTCATTAGAGTTCAAAACTGCATATGATATGATATATTTTTTATGTATCAAATTAACTTTTACATTTTTTAGGATTTGGCTTCACTAAGCCTCAATAACTATACAATAAGATGCAAAGCCCAGTGGGTTTATACCCGTGGCACCGTCGGATGATCTGGTTCAGAAAAAATAACAGCAAAAATGATAATCATGTTTGAAGTGAATTACACTTTACTTTGGTTTTAATTCATGAAGGGGGGGGGGGGGGGGCTGCTACAGATTTAGGTGGATTTATGAAATCTTTGGTGATTCCAAGCTCAAAGTACTGCACAGCACATCAAAGCACCATGTGGCTTTGTTGCTCAATCATGTCATCATCATCATCATCATCATCATCATCTTTTCAAAATTGACTCTGAATCCTCTAAATAGTCGAGTTGCAGTGAGGACGACACAATTATACACAATGCACCCCATGGGATGAACGGTGGAAAGCTGTACTGTATACAACTTTAAAGTGTAATTAAACATATGTGTTTGCTTATCAGCATGCACGCGTGTGAGTGCGTGTGTGTGCGCGCGCACGTGTGTGTGTGTGTGTGTGTGTGTGTGTGTGTGTGTGTGTGTGTGTGTGTGTGTGTGTGTGTGTGTGTGTGTGTGTGTGTGTGTGTGTGTGTGTGTGTGTTGGAAAGGATCCAACACACAAAAAACAATACCCTTAGAAGCTCACCTGGTTAAGATATATGTGTATGTGAATACTGGTTCTACCTTGTCTCTAGAAGAATATTAGCAGACGATCAATACACTATAGCGATCAATATCTAGACTAGATTAGGCCTGTACAGTGTCCAAAATAATCAAAATAACAATATTGTCAAAATATATTGTCTCTCGAAACAGACGTTCATGCATATGTGATAATATTAATATTCAAAATGTTCGCATGAACACACAAACTATGGGGGGGACTATTTTCAAGTCCTGATCTTTAAGTCGAATTTCATTAAAACATTAAAAATATGAAACATTTGATGGAACTAGCTGTGCCGGTCCTTCGGGGTATAACCTTGACATATAACCTTGACATTCACCACTAAGACCCCTGTCCTTTCTGTCTCTTTAAGACCTCCACCGTGCCGTTCAACTTAATGGATAGCATTAATCTTAACGCGCAATTACACAAATTGAATGAACTGGAAATCGGAAATATGCCGATTGCCTTTAGAATAATTACACTCCCTTCCTCCGCCATTACGTAACAAAGGGTTCGAGGGGGGAAATTAATTGCGGGGCGGAATCATCGCGGCCTAATTAGCCTGTCGCGCGAGCGATAATTTGTTTGGCTTTCTGATTTATTTCACTTCAATGCAGCGCAAGGGGGGCCAAAGGTAAAGCCATTGGTTAATGCCGGGGTGGACCCGGGCGAAGCCCCGCTGACAATGAGGTGAGCCTGCTGTCCCACTAAATTAATTCATTAACTCTTGCCATTTGGGAACTGTTTCATAATTTGTGAAAATGTGCCTGGGCCACGCAAGGTTAATTGGCCGTTTGGCTCCCCGGCACCCAAGGCCCCCCACCCCACCCCCTTGGGGGCCGGTGTGTCCCTAAAAACAGAAGCGGCTCCTCGGTGGATGTGTGTGTGGCACACGGAGGCCAAAAACCGTCGCAGGGTGCTCAACACTCTTGTCCGACAGTGACCCGAGACGATGCGGCTTGTGACAGATATGGGGGGGGAGGGGGACGACAACTAAGTGTAATCCATGTGTATAGGAGCCCCCCATGAAAACACCCAAGAGGGAAGAGGTAAGGGGGGGGGGGGGGGGGGGGGGGTGGGGGGGCGGTCAGGAGATGGAACAAGATACATCATCTGAGAAGGCGTGTCTCAAAACCATGAAGGTTGTGCT
>CM051006.1:8134821-8147321 GCA_027704905.1 Muraenolepis orangiensis
TGGAACTCACAAAGGATGACTCTCAGAAATGAAGACGAGTCAACGTCTTTATATGTATTTACTGTGTATTATTTTCTATTTTCTCTCAGCGAACAGTGCCGATATTTATAGTAAAGTCTTTCTCGACATTGTTCACTCTAACCAACTCTTTGCAAAAATGCCGATAGCATGAGGGCATTCACACTTTCTCTTCTGTCATTTACAGCTGTCTACAGGATTCCAGAATAGAAACTGCCCTGAGGTGTTAGCATCTTCAGCTATCATGAGACGCACGCCGGTTATTTCATCATATTTTTCTCACAGAAAGGGAAAAACCCCGGCGTGTATTCATTCTCACCTGCACCGTCTGCTCGGAGGTAGCGCAGGGGGACAAAAGCTGACGGTAGCGTCGCCTGCATCTCGCTAATCTCTTTAGCGTTTTTCATATTGAATAAAAGAATACAATCACTTTCTCCTTGTTACCTTGTGTCTTTGTGGTTCGTGCTTCTCATTTGTCACGTCTTCAATTTGTATTTGTCTTGTTTGGTTTACTGGTTTCCCGGCTGCTCTGGGATTCCGTGAACTTCTGCGGGATCTGTCTCTTTAATGTCTTTCCAGGCATAAACTTTTGCCGTGATGAGCTGGGGGAATGGCTTCCTACACGCATGATGTGAACAAGAGGGACCGGGGGGAAATGGAGGGTGTCAAGAGAAGGGGGAATATAAATCTGCTTTTACATTAGCTCCGGGAATGGGGGGAATGGGCTTTTATAGCGTTGCGTCCTTTTCTTTTTTTTACGGAAGTTGGCAGCACAGATGTTGTTGCTGCTGCACACGCCCCAATTAGGAATTACAAAACTCTTTTTACGACCTTCACCAAAAAGTCCAACAAATGGGAATGGGAAGGCCTCCCGAAATGTAAAACTCATCAATTAATGCATTTGGGTTCATGTCATTGTGTTCTTTTATGGGTAGCATTACTGCCAGTTTGTTATACCTAGTAGACTGTTTTTATACCTGTTTTTATACACTTTACTGTAACATTTGCACTCTGGTTATAGATGCCAACTTATTTTCGCTGTACTGTACTTGTGCTGTGCAATGACAATTAATTTGACTCTAATCTAATCAAATCTACTATATTGGTAAAACATATATAATGTAGTTTATCCTTTTGCTCCGTTATATCTGAATTTTTGTTGTCTATACTAAAAGATAAATATTTCCATGTTTGCTATTTGTTCTTGATTAATAAAATCAGCTGACACAACTGTCAGCTGTAACCATCTAGCTCATTTGTGGTCAACACGGGCTACAACGACAACACATGTGCGTTGTTTGTGCATCCCAGGCAGAGTGACACGACATAGCATCTAAAAAGGGACTAAAGGCCATCACTAAGATGAGGATTTACCGTGTGCTCCTCTTGAACCTTATGTAGTCTATTTGACGGCGGACATTAAACGCGCACTCTCCTCCGCCACCATGTTGCTTCTGACCCACAATGCAACGCCTTTGACCCAACTGTGGTCATGTGACCTCGCACATTTACATTTACATTTGTATTAAATGAAAATATATAAACTTTCAGTTCCCTCGAGATTATTAACGTTATATTATTGAACAATCATTTTATAACTTTCTAAAATACACAGATAAGCAAACACAAAAATTAATATTTAAACATACATGTCTTTCAGACCGTTACAATACTTATATATCCATGACGAACAAAATAACTAGTTCAGCTGGTACGGTGATAGCCCCCGGTCTGCTGTCACCCGCCCCACACCGGCTCTGTTATTTTAAACCGGTGTGTTTCCATCTCCCGTTGAAATCTCTCCGTGCAACGATGGAACTCCGTTACATCACCGCCAGCAGGACGGGACTCGAAAATGCGGTTTGCAGACTTTCTATAGATAGTTGCAGTGCTGCAACGTGTTTCTGTGCGACTGATACAAGGCTTCAACACAATCATTCACCAAATCCTCAACAACATATATGGTTGGGATTGTTAAAACATAACCCATGAACCTCTGTTCCGTGTGTTATCCGTGTGACATTGCCCACCCCAGCCACGAACTGTACTCACTATTACCGTCAGGCAGGCGATACCGCAGTATCAAGTGTCGTACAAATAGGCTTAGAGATAGCTTCCACAGTCAGGCCATCAGGCTGCTGAACAAGGGCGTATAACATATAACAATGTATATTTTATTACATTGATTTATATATACATATTGCTCTTTTCTGTGCTGATTTTTGCATTTTATAAATTGCATTTTTTATTTTTATTTTATATTCTTTATCCTATTTTTATTCTATTTTTATCTATTTTTATCTTATTTTATAACTGCTGTCTGTCGTCGGGTATTGCACACAAGATTTTCACATCACTGCTTTATACTAAACTGTAAACTGTGAAGTGACAATAAACTTGACTTGACTTGACTTGACTTGATCTCAGTTGAGGCTTCTTCCGTGTATAGCCTAGAACCACATACTCTACAGAACACATTCTTAAATGTTCCGAGTCATGTTCCATTAAAACTAGATGCTGGCCAAATACATGTTGACGCTGCTTCATTTGTACGCAGCCTTCGGTTAGAACTGACCCATCGCTATTTTAGTCACATGGCAATTTTGAAACGGTTGGTAATGGCTAATCACACTCACACTTGGTGGTAAAATAGGTGTCCTTTAAATAGATGAATAATTTCCTCTAAAAGGGTACTGAATGGAACATTGTGATTGGCATAAAACAAAACACTACAGTATAAGTAGCTTTTGGTCCTGTACAAATAATCAGTACAAATAAAGTACAAATAATCGAACGTCTACCAAACTGTGTATGGATTGTGAAGCATAGACTCTGCTTAGCCTCAGTCGTCGTGAGGCATCACAGGATTGCATTCTCTGACCTTTTGGTGGTACTCATTTTGTACTCATTTTAACTCAGTTGAATAATAATATTCCCAAGGATTTGAATGTGATTTTTGTATGTTGTTTTACATTTCGTCATATAAAGATGCATTTGTTTGTTAACCTTAACGATCAAAGATAATGGTCAGCATAATCATCGACTTTCATGAATTCATTTTTTTCAAAGGCATCAAAGTCATGGAATAGTTGTAAATGTTAAAAGAGGACTTTGTGTGGCGGTGTGGTGTTGTATAGCCTACATGCGTTTGCCCTTTAAGACAAATTGAAAGCCGGGCCAAAAGTCACCAGGCCCCCTTCAACGATGCCGATGCAAGGGAAAAAAACTGGAAAAACCACACTTGAAATGCAGGGAACTAAATCATACACACACACACACACACACACACACACACAGACTTCCTGATTTAGGGGCTTTTGCGGCTTGCTCTCTAAAACCAGACTAGGAAACAAATAAGCATGGCTCTTCTTATTAAATATAGCCTTTTAATGAGAAATAGAGTATTATATGAAACATTCATTTGAAATAAGCTGATATTTATGATCTCAACAGAACAGCAAAAAGGTACATAGGCAAGGTATAAGGAGCGGCAATCTTCAATCAAATATATCCAGTGTGATATTGATATACATATGCGACACTGCGGTGAAGGGGATGGATGAGGGGATGGCGCGTATTGAAGAGTAAATGTGTGCTTGTTTTAATGGGGGTTTGTTATGCAGTGGCGAAGCAGCGCTTGAAATCATAATGTACAATATATATATCTGGACAATATCAAAACAGTCGTCAATTGAACACACTTTTTGACTTGGAATGAAATGACTCACGCGTGTGGAAACATGGGTGTCTCGGTACTTTGTGCTAATGTACGTACTCAATGGAGCTTTTTTTCCCTTTCATTCTCTCTGTTTTTTTGTTTTTTTTTAATAGCAGGATCAGCATTTTTCGTTTATTTTATTTTTTTGGGGGTCGTAAATGTTGTGTTACGTACCTTTTTGCTGCGATAACTTTATTTGAAACAGAATTATTATTTACATATCGTACATCGAGGGGAGGGGGAGGGGGAGGGGGAGGGGGAGGGGGAGGGGGAGGGGAGGTTGGGCGGGGTTTGTTGGGGGGGGGGGGCGGGTGTGGGGGCGGGGCTTGGTGGTAGAAGAAATATCCACCGTCACTTTAATCTCCTGCTGGTGGTCGGTCATTTCCCCCACATGTACAAACGGGCCATAGAAACACTGCTTCTCAAGATGCAGAGATGGAGGGCTGCATGGATCCAAAACCTATACTCTGAAATACTGCTAATCAAATACCATTGTTGGAGTATAATTTCCTCCACCTCTAAACATGTTAAAGGGATATATAACAGGCACTTAATAATAATAATAATAATAATAATAATAATAATAATAATAATAATAATAATAATATTAATAATATTAAAAACATGAACAAATTAAAACCAATAATAATAGTAGGTAGTGTATTTTGATAGTTCCGTTTGATGATTTTAAGTGATAAAAATATACACACAGTTAGTGTTTTTTGCAGGACAATGTCTGAATTCGATGTCAGCGTCAAGTAAATCTACACCACATCTACAAACAACACAATTGCGTGTAGTAGGAAGAAACTTCAAACCAAATACATTGCAAAATAGGCCTTTAAAACGGTGACACAATGATTTCTCAGGTTGGATCTTTTTCCTCTCGGGTACATTGGTTTCTGCAATGCTCTGCAAGACACTCCCCCCCCCCCCCCCCCCCACCACCCACCTCCGTCGTTTCCAACGCAATATACCTTCTCTTGTAGTGTTCCTGTGCTATCTTCTATTTAGAAATCAGTTGAACAGATTTCAGACTTCAGAAAACAACTAAAACTCTGTTGAAAAGAAGTTGGCACGAATGTTCCAACTATGCTAATAGCAACCAGGGGCGGGGGGGGGGAGGGGGGGGGGAGGTTTGCCTGTGTTGGATGGGTCTGCCTCAGGAGAGAGAGTATTATGGCTTTTAACTCGTCTTGGTAATTGATAATGGGTGAACGTTATCATCTTGGCGTCTTGCTCCAGAGAGGAGCTCCACAAGTCAGCAGTCACGACATGTACGTTGCTTAGCGAAGCGCTGTTTGTATTCTACAATACAAACATTGTATTTTTTTTTTACAAAATAGCCATTGATTGTTCTTCTTTTTCAGACCCACGATATTTGCACCACCTTTAGCTTTGTGGAAAAGAAACACAGCTCTGATTTCAACCAAACACCAGGGAGGGAGAAAGAGATAGAGTGTAAGAGAGAGAGAGAGAGAGAGAGAGAGAGAGAGAGAGAGAGAGAGAGAGAGAGAGAGAGAGAGAGAGAGAGAGAGAGAGAGAGAGAGAGAGAGAGAGAGAGAGTGAGAGAGTGAGAGAGAGAGACAGAGAGAGTGAAAGAGACAGAGAGTGAGACAGTAAGACAGAGAGAGTAAGACAGAGCGGGAGAGAGAGGAGAGACAGGCAGACAGACAGACAGACAGACAGACAGACAGACAGACAGACAGACAGACAGACAGACAGACAGACAGACAGACAGACAGACAGACAGACAGACAGACAGACAGACAGACAGACAGACAGACAGACAGAAGAGAGAGAGAGAGAGAGAGAGAGAGAGAGAGAGAGAGAGAGAGAGAGAGAGAGAGAGAGAGAGCGGAGACAGAGAGAGAGAGAGCGAGAGAGAGAGAGAGAGAGAGAGAGAGAGAGAGAGAGAGAGAGAGCACTGCATATGCAAATGCAAAGAGTTTTCAGCCTGGGACCGAAGTTGCGTACTTTCAAATGAGACATTCAGTTCAACGGACAGCAATAAGCATCAAGCAAAAAACATAAACCAAACCAAAGGAAATAAAAGAAAAGGTACACACACACATACACACACAAATAGACTGTATATATCTATATATATAAACAGCTGGCTTCTGTTAATTGACATGACCTTTGGCGGCTGCCCTGGTCGGGTGACTGATTGCATCTGTGCGACATAATGCCTGGCCTCCCACAAACAGCGATGCAGATTAGGTGTGGCTCTGAAATGTAGTAAAGTCTATACCTTATGTGTAAAGTACGTGTTTACAAGGCTATTTTACCCTTAAAATGTAGAAACATTTTAACTATTAAACCGCCCAGTCATTTTGAGCATTTGGCTGAAATAAACTGATGATATCTGTTCTGCCCTTGTCTTTTAGTATACCTCTTTAAAAACGTTCTTTTTTTTTATTCAGTAAAGAATGGCAGTTTCAGATACAACCTTTGTTCCCTCTGATTAAAACAAGGCCTCTTTTTCACCAAAAGATGTATTTATTTTTCCTTTTTTTTCTCTTATAGTTTTTTTTTTAAGATATTTTTTTTGAAGGGAATGACAGACATGCTGGGACAAATATACAGTCTTTAAAGTGGTCTCAATCAATCGATCAATTCTTCATCCGCCCCCGGAAAAAAAGACTTTATCAGCGAAACCCTCCGTTTTTCCCCGCTTTAACAGTTACACTTACAAAGTTGTTAATATAACATCGAAAGGCAGAACCAAAAAGCGTCCAAAAACCCCCCCAAAAAACGATTGATCTCCCCCCCCCCCCCCCCCCCGCCTCCCGCGTGTTCGTTCTTCCACTCGCGCCGCCGCCACTTTTCTCGTTGCGGTGTTTTCCCCCGACGTTGTCGCACTTCAGCAGAGTTTAGTAGTCAGGTGATCCGATTGTTTCAGAATCTCTGTGTTGTACATGTCCAAGGCATGGTTCACCCGGATCATCTCGCTATTGTTAAGCTTGAGCCTGTGCTTCAACATACAAGAAAATAGATCCAGCTGGGGCTTCCCGGGGGCCACCGGCGGGGCCAGACGGTTAATCCGATCCCTGATGTCCAGCAGCAGGAGCATGACGGACGAGGACGAGTAAAACTGAGTGCCTTGCGTGTACGACTGGTTGACCTGCTGGACGGCACTGCGCAGCAGGTCGGCGTTGAAGCGCAGGCTGTACCCGAACACCTGGATGTCGGAGATCTTGATGTAGATCTGCCGCTTGTTGGGATCCGCCAGGTCCACGGGGCCCTGGCCCGTGTCGTTGCGCAGGCCTGTAGGGATCTTGGCGCGGCTCCGCAGGTAGATGTGCACCGTCTCGAAGAAGGTCTTCCAGCGGTTGCCCAGCAAGAGAGTCCAGTTGAAGCACTGGGAGTTCTGCAGGCGCACCTTCTCCCAGCGCGGGTAACCGTGCTCCCCGAACGGCATGCTCCAGCCCTCCGAGTGGCTGCCGCTGAAGGGATTGACGTAGACGAAGAACATGGGGTCGATGCTGCTGTTGCGCATCTGGCAGATCTTCATGGACAGGCCGATGATCATGTGCAGGTAGTCCATGCGGTTCTTGTTGCTCTTCAGCGTCAGGGACATGCGCTTGCGCCACCGCGGGTCGAAGAAGGTCTCCAGGCGGATCTCGTTGCTGATGAACGTGGTGTGAATGTAGAGGCGCGAGTCCATCTTCTGCAGCAGGTACTTGAGCTCCAGGTCCTGGAAGTCCAGGTCCGTCTCGAAGCTGATGAACTGCTCGCTGCGCTCCGAGTCCACGTTCTGCGGCTCACAGCGGCCCCGGTACAACTTGTAGCCCTTGTTGCAGGAGCCGCACTGGGAGATGTTGGCCAGGCTGCACATGGCGCAGCTGTTGTTGCCGCCGATGACGCACGGGATGGGCCGCTGGCAGAGCGTGATGCCCGTGTGGCAGACGCACGTCCGCTGGCTCTCCAGGAACGTGCCCCAGAAGCTGTTCTCATTGCAGTACAGGAAGGACTGGACGCGGTTCAGCCACTGCATCACGGACCTGCGACGCAAGGACAAGAGGATCAAAATGAAAATATGGGACCACATCGAACGTCCCCAAAAAGAGCCACTTAAACAGCGGTTATTGTAATTAGTTTTTAAGCGGTAGTTTGATCAAGTATTGGTGACAGGTGCAATAGACAAGTTGGTTTTTAAAGTAAGCAGGGTCCCTTTTATTTCCCTCAAGCAGAGCTTCCCTGGGCAGCATTATCGTATTGCTATGCTAATCTCGTCTCTCTTCCCCCCTCAGGCATCTTTCCCTGTCATCTTGACAGTAAAGAACTTCCTTTGTGGCCATCGGGATGTGAATTCTAAATCCCGATTATCTCAGACGGGGAAGATGAGCTCAAGGTTGGCTTGACATGCTAATAAACCTTGAGTGGTAAACTATGATAGATGACCTTGAAGTTTGATCGGGCCCCCGTAAAAATCCATCTCCAAGCCGTTTCCCAGACACAAGGCTGGCAGAGATTAGTATTAAATGGTGATGCCAACACTGTCTTTGACCCCTCGACTTCTTCCTTCAACTCCGAAAGAATGTGCAAAAATGATGAAGTTGACCGACAGAAGATCATGTAAATGAACGAGAAAAAATGTTATATATTTCTCAGAGGCAAGAAAATTGAATGTCTTACATTTGCATATGTCCACTACAGACACTACACATCTTATTAATAAACTCTGCATGTGGCACATCAGTGAGCTGTCAGTAACCTAGCAACAGCGTGCACGGGATACCGCACTGAAGGCCTCGCTTCATTGCTTTTTGTTATATCCTCTGTTCACAATTGCACAGAGAAGCAAAACCATCCCAATAACATTACATAACATTACATTACGGTCATTAAGGAGACACTTTTGTCCAAAGGGACTTACAATAGTGCATTCAACAAAGGTAGGTAAGAGAACAACTCTTCACCAGAAGTCAAAAGTGCATTTCATTCAGGTAAAAGTTCAATAAGTTGGCAAACAAAAGAACAATATCGATCCAACTAACAAGCAAACTATCTACTTATTAAGACGCTAGTACGCTAGTAAAGCTCGTAAAAAGCGATAAGAGGACGCGCCGGGAGGAAGGATCCGGGTACTGCTTCCTGAAGAGGTGAGTTTTCAGCCTGCGGCGGAAGATGGGCAGAGACTCTGGGGTCCTGACATCCGTGTGGAATAACTGCTTAATCGAAGGGATTTGCACTAACGGTTCAGTTTGTCGCGTTTGTATCTCGAGGGCTCGTCTGAAACATGCGGGAAATCGGAAAGCGGCCGCCCGTTAATACGCCGTGGGGGGAGTATCTCTCTCGGCCGTCGGCTTTGGTCCTTTTCCGATTTGTTTGTGGCTCTCTAAAAGCGCCAAAGTGGCTCGGCCGTGGTTTTTTTCCTCGGGGGGAAACGAAAAAAGAAATCATGAATGAGCTGAGAAGAAATCGGCGGTAATGTGTAACAGCGGCTCATCGGGCAATTTGGATGCTTAGATGAGGTGTGGGGAATCAGGGGCCACCTCCTGGGTCCGGGGCCGGGAGCAAGGCAGGGGAGAGACAGCGTGAACCGCGCGCAGATGGATGGAGGCACTACCCAGTAAGAGGTGACACTAAAACAATTATGGAAACAAATATGTTTTTTTATGAGTTGCCAAGATGAACACAGGAGAAAGGGTTATCATGACATTGGGAATGTTAAAAAATATAACCCACATAAAAACATGCTGTTTAATGTTCAGATGCTACGTTGTGGTTCCATTTTGCACACGGTTTGCCAGGAGGAGATATATCCAAATCGAAAGAAATAACCAAATAAGGGGACCCATAAACCTGTCACTAGACTCCGGAAAGAAGATATGATACAACAAAAAATACAATTTAGTACATATTAACGAAAGTGCAAGTTTTGCACCAGTCTGCTTAGCAGGGGGGGGGGGGGGGGTTGGAAAATAGCAATTTCTGAGCTGATTATGTTAAGTCACACAGACGCCGGCCAACACAACACAGGGTACAGCGTATACAAACTGCAACTCTTTGATAGCGCTGTCGAACGGACCTTTTGCCAACTTTTCCCCAATTGTGTAGCTCTGTAACTTTTGTTTTATTTCCATGACAGTTGACAACTCTGCAGCGAAGGCCATTTAAATACCATTTAAATGAGGATGGCAGGGAATGTGTGTGTGTGTGTGTGTGTGTGTGTGTGTGTGTGTGTGTGTGTGTGTGTGTGTGTGTTGTGTCTGAGTGTGTTTGTGTGTGTGTGTCTGTGTTTGTCTGTGTGTGTCTCAATGTGTGTGTTTGTGTGTGTCTGTGTGTGTCTGTGTGTGTTTGTGTGTGTGTGTGTGTGTGTTTGTCTGAGTGTGTGTGTGTGTGTGTGTGTGTGTGTGTGTGTGTGTGTGTGTGTGTGTGTGTGTGTGTGTGTGTGTGTGTGTGTGTGTGTGTGTGTGTGTGTGTGTGTGTGTGTGTGTGTGTGTGTGTGTGTGTGTGTGTTTGTCTGAGTGTGTGTGTCTGTGTGTGTGTGTCTGTGGCAGGTTTGTGTATTCGTGTGAGTTTTAGTCTTTCTTTGACTTTATTTAAATTAGAGCGAGCCTGCTTGTTAGACGCCAGCTTCGGGACTGAATTCACTTTTGAAAAATATGTGAAATATACAAAAGGTTATTCTTCAAAAGACAATATTGGAAGCAAACCTTCGACTCTCTCGCCTTTGAAGGGGGAACAATAAAAAGAAAATCTCCTAAATTCTGCTTCAACACCAACAAACACACACACACACACACGAAATATCCCATAGCCTTGTCACGCGCCGTCTCTCGTGTAAAACAAAAGGAAAGAAAGAAAGAAGAAAATCAAAAGGAAAAAAACACAATCTATCTCCATCCATCCTCACCTCTCCCTGGGTATCTGGTGGTTGGGGTTGTGGTGACAGCGGATGCTCAGGCCAAAGAGCTTGCGGGCGGTCCGCTGGATCTTCAGCCTCTGGACCTCCAGGGAGCTCTGGAGGAGGCGGTAGCGGGCCTGCAGGTCCCAGTCGCTGCCCCACAGGAGGTGGACACTGCTGACGGGGAGAAAGTGGGTGGAGGGCAGCCTCCTCAGGAAGGACTTGAACTCATCTGGATGACAGTAAGGGGCAGAGAGAGAGAGAGAGTGAGAGAGAGGGTGAGAGCGGGTGAGAGAGGGTGAGAGAGAGAGAGAGAGAGAGAGAGAGAGAGAGAGAGAGAGAGAGAGAGAGAGAGAGAGAGAGAGAGAGAGGAGAGAGAGGGAGAGAGGGAGAGAGAGAGAGAGAGAGAGAGAGAGTGAGAGAGGAGAGAGAGAGAGAGAGAGAGAGAGAGAGAGAGAGAGAGAGAGAGAGAGAGAGAGAGAGAGAGAGAGAGAGAGAGAGAGAGAGAGAGAGAGGAGAGAAAAATAGAGAGAGAGAGAGCAAGAAATGGGAGAGCGATGGCGACGTGACAGAACAGGAAGATGGACGAGAGAGAGAGAGAGAGAGAGAGAGAGAGAGAGAGAGAGAGAGAGAGAGAGAGAGAGAGAGAGAGAGAGAGAGAGAGAGAGAGAGAGAGAGAGAGAGAGAGAGAGACACGTAGAGGGAGGAGGAGAACAAGGAGATAATGAAGGTTGACAGCATAAAAGAAGGTGAGAGGGGAATACGAGTTCAGAGAAAACGAGGGGGAGGGAGGGAGGGAGGGAGGGAGGGGAGGGAGGGAGGAAGGCTGGTGGTGGTGGTGGTGGTGGTGGTGGTGATGGTGCTTGGAAAGTTGGCATATGTGAGTGGTACTGAGTAGGGGCGATAGGGGAGAGAGGGAGTCGGATTGCTGTCGTTCGAAAAAAGGTCCTTGCCAAGGGGTTTGGAAATGTTCAACTGAAACGACGTTAATTTTGCTTTATTTCGTGGGAAAAAATCTGTTTTGTGCAACGGAAAAGGTTACGTGTTTAATTAATCTCTCTCTCTCTCTCTCTCTCTCTCTCTCTCTCTCTCTCTCTCTCTATCTCCCCCCATCTCCTCCCCCCCTCTAACTCTCTCACTCTCTCCCTCTCCTCGCATCTAGAGCTCTGTCTGCAGCTACACTCACTGTGTGCGCTTTGCCAGAGATGTGCTGCTCCATCAAGGAAAAAGATAAAACTTTACACCCCCAAAGTCAGCATCCAGTTACTATCTACTACTACGGTACCCTTTTCTTTCTAAGATACCACCACAGACATACTGCAAAACGTAATTAGAACCAAAGGGGTTCTCAAATTCTCAAAAGAATAAAAACATAACTGCCCCAAATATGCAGGTGCAGTTCGTAAAAGAATTCCCACGGTGGCATGTTTAGGAGGCAATCACATGTCATTTTACTACAGAACACAAAACGAGCGAGGGGGCATCACTCACCCCGCCTTCATTACATAATCCATACCACCCACATTGCAATCCTCAACGTCTGGGGAGGAATGGGGCGGGGGGGGGGGGTGGGGGTTGTTTTATAGCAGTATAGTTTATCTTTCAAATCCTGTGAACTACAATTAATTTGTCCAGTTGAGGGCGATAAATTAAGAGTTTATATGAGTCCATTTAGTATGACCTTTAGAATCCAACACATGATGAACATGGATGTGGAGGCCAGTTCCCGTCCCCTAGGGGGAAGGAGTGTCACACTCAGAGGAATTACACGTGTAGGCCGACAAGCCATAAAAATGTCGACCTCTAAAACACAAAACTGTGTTTTGCCATTTTGATTAATACGGCTAGGGCATGAAATTACAACGATGAATTGCGCTGCTAAATCCACCTCCCTCACCTGTGGCTAAA
>CM051006.1:8152321-8154821 GCA_027704905.1 Muraenolepis orangiensis
ACCCCTCTGTGTCCCACACCCCCACACACACACACACACACACACACACACACACACACACACACACACACACACTTTAATTTGCACACACACACACAGACACACACACATATGCACAAAAGTACACACACACACACATACACACGCGTGTACGGACACACACACACACATGTGCACACACCCACAGACACACACACACACCCTCATCTCTGATATGACAGCGCAAGTGCCAGGAAAATGAAAGGAGTGCCATTGGGGAAGCTGACATCCCACCTCAGCACTCTTCGTCACGATCCGTCTCTGCCTTGTTTTTCCCCTCTCTCTCTCTCTCTCTCTCTCTCTCTCTCTCTCTCTCTCCCTCTCTCTCTCTCTCTCTCTCTTCCCTCTCTCTCTCTCTCTCTCTCTCTTCCCTCTCTCTCTCCCCCTAGCTCTCTCTCCTCTCTCTCTCTCTCTCTCTCTCTCTCTCTCTCTCTCTCTCTCTCTCTCTCTCTCTCTCTCTCTCTCTCTCTCTCTCTCTCTCTCTCTCTCTCTCTCTCTCTCTCTCTCTCTCTCTCTCTCTCTCTCTCCCCTGTCTCTCTCTCTCTCTCTCTCGTTCCACTCTTCTTATTCTCGCTTTCACAGTCTCCCACCGTTGACAATCCCTGTCATTGCTTCTCTGTTTTTTGGAGCCTCTGCCTCCTTCTCTCTCTCTCTCTCGCTCTTTGATTCTCTTTGTCATATAGTGTTTTGCCCACACTTCAACTGCGGGGCACTCTGCCAGGCCCATCTCGTATCATGTGGAAGGATCGCTCTGATCTTCAATCACTTGCTTAATCCGCGTTTTTCTTCCCCCCCCCCCCCCCTTGCTCGTCGGTGTCATCTCCCACTTCCGCTCGTCTGAGTCAACTAACTTGCTTTTTCATCACTCCTGGTCCAGTAGTCGACTCCCTCCCCATAGTGACCGGCCCTTCCTCTAGTTGTCTTTCACTTCCTCTCGTCATCCTCCTCTTCTATAGTCATCTCCCCTTCCTCGAATCGTCTTCCTTTTCCTCTCATCATCTTTCTTTACTCATCTTCCTCTTCCTCTAGTCATCTTCCCCTTCCTTTAGTCAGCTCCCCTTCCTCTAGTCATCTTCCTCTAGTCATCTCCTCTATTCATCTTCCTCTTCCTCTAGTCATCTTCCTCTTGTCATCTTCCTCTAGTCATCTTCCCCTTCCTTTAGTCAGCTCCCCTTCCTCTAGTCATCTTCCTCTAGTCATCTCCTCTATTCATCTCCTCTATTCATCTTCCTCTAGTCATCTTCCTCTAGTCATCTTCCTCTAGTCATCTTCCTCTAGTCATCTTCCTCTTCCTCTAGTTATCTTCCTCTAGTCATCTTCCTCTAGTCATCTTCATCTAGTCATCTTCCTCTAGTCATCTTCCTCTTGTCATCTTCCTCTAGTCATCTTCCCCTTCCTTTAGTCAGCTCCCCTTCCTCTAGTCATCTTCCTCTAGTCATCTCCTCTATTCATCTCCTCTATTCATCTTCCTCTAGTCATCTTCCTCTAGTCATCTTCCTCTAGTCATCTTCCTCTAGTCATCTTCCTCTTCCTCTAGTTATCTTCCTCTAGTCATCTTCCTCTAGTCATCTTCATCTAGTCATCTTCCTCTAGTCAAGATAACACACACACACACACACACACACACACACACACACACACACACACACACACACACACACACACACACAGAGACAGAGAGAGAAACACTCTAAAACACTCGTTGGTTCTTCCTACGGGCGGTTCAAACCCAGTATGTCTCAGTTGTTCCAGGGCAATTATTAAAAGCGGCACTGTGAAGCGGTGAGCAATCATACCCACCCAAAATAAAATAAACGATCTAGGACTCCAATATGATCTATCTATATTTACCGATAGCTTTCGGCAGGTGCTGCCGGGATTCCAGCTTTACACACATTTTATTTATTTGCCGCGCACCGAGAAAAGTCTCACGTACTTTGCGTCATCTGAACGGCTCTTCTGATCTGCCACTTTGGAGAGCTCCGATCTGATCTGCCACTTTGGAGAGCTCCGATCGACCGGTTTAGAGTGAATATCGGGCGATAATGATCGGCGGCCGATCGATTCGGAGCATCCCTACAAAATACAATATACAAGTCGCTTCGGAGTATAAGTCGCAGGACTAGCAAGGCAGCTAAAAAAGCGTGACTTCCGGAAGTCCGTAAAATATGATATTTAATTACTCAACCAGTCACTACATAGACACACACAACAATGGCAGATTTTAATTTGCAGTAACTAAATCATATATTTTTGGACTAATTAAGTGAAATTGGATTATTTCCCACGGTACACACCTGACGATCTCTCAAGGGAGACACCCCCTGCCTAGCCAGCTGTCATTCCTTTACTTTAATGACTTCTCTCTTCTAGCGATCACACCCCCAATAGTCATCCCCTAATTGTAATCCACCCCCCCCACCCCCTTTTCCCCCACCCAACCTTTCTTCCATCATCCCCC
>CM051006.1:8169821-8179821 GCA_027704905.1 Muraenolepis orangiensis
CCACCCTACCACCCTTCAAACAACCACCCTACCATCCTTCAAAAAGGCTCTCAGGACCCACTTCTTCAAACTGGCTTTCCCCTGCTAAACATCCTCTCCTTCATCCCCTCTTCCATTTAATTTTTATTTGAATTTTTTTAATCTATTTCATCCATCCATATTTTAATCTATATAACAACCAATTTACTCTACGTGAAATGTTACCCTGTCTGTAAAGCGCCTTGGGTGTCCACAAATGTGCTATATGAAATTGAATGTATTATAATTATAATAATATATACAAAAATAATCATTATTATTAAAATGTGCCAAATAAAAGTATTTATTTAATTATTATTATTATTATTATGATATCATTTTTGTTATGTTATCGGCTAAATATTAATTCAACTTAACTTTACATTAGTACCTTAATTCCTTGAGCTGCGGGTCAAATTAGCGGAAGCTAAAACCAAACGGTGGCCAAGCGGTTAATTCGTCGGCTCGTTTCTCGTCGCTCTTGCGGCGACGCACACGACAATACACACAAAAGCAATTTCCCTCATTTAATTTGTGTGCAATTAAAACCAAAACAGGGCTGACTAGATTAAGGGGGTTTATAAAGGTCAACTGGCAACCCACCCATCACCCTCCCCCCCCCCCCCTCTACGACCGTAACACAGGGACGGCATGTCTGAGGAATACTCAATGGGGCTTGGGCATTTGGCCAATGGGAGGCCAGGAGGTAATCAGATTACCAGGAGGTAATCAGCGATTGGTTGAGAGGTAATCAATGGTAAGGTCTGTGATTGGTGGCTGGCGGCGACACCTCGGGGAGCCTTTTGACCTTTGACACCCCCCCCACGTCCTCGCCGTACCGTTACCAAGAGGATAGAGAGAGAGAGAGAGAGAGAGAGAGAGAGAGAGAGAGAGAGAGAGAGAGAGAGAGAGAGAGAGAGAGAGAGAGAGAGAGAGAGAGAGAGAGAGAGAGAGAGAGAGAGAGAGAGAGAGAGAGAGAGAGAGAGAGAGAGAGCATCTAGTGGCGAAGAGAGTAGAAAACAGAGAAGAGGGAGATGGAGAGAGACAGCCAGAAGAGAGGAAGAAAGAGAAAGGGAGAGAGACAGAGAGAAGAGAGGAAGAGAGAGGAAGGGAGAGAGACAGAGAGAAGAGAGGAAGAGAGAGGAAGAGAGAGAAAGGGAGAGAGTCAGATTCTCTCTGTCTCTCTCCCTTTCTCTTTCTTCCTCTCGAGAAGAGAGGAAGAAAGAGAAAGGGAGAGAGACAGAGAGAGAGAGAGAGAGAGAGAGAGAGAGAGAGAGAGAGAGAGAGAGAGAGAGAGAGAGAGAGAGACGAGAGAGAGAGAGAGAGAGGAGAGAGAGAGAGAGAGAGAGTGAGAGAGAGAGAGAGAGAAGAGGGACAGGAGAAGTGTTAACAGAGAAGAAATTGGGCATAGAAGAGACTAACGAGGTGAGTTAATTAGATGATGGGTAAGGAGAGACAGCAAAACAAACACCTTTGCCAGAGAGAGAGAGAGAAAGAGAAAGCGAGAGAGAGAGAGAGAGAGAGAGAGAGAGAGAGAGAGAGAGAGAGAGAGAGAGAGAGAGAGAGAGGAGAGAGAGAGAGAGAGAGAAGAGAGAGAGAGAGAGAGAGAGAGAGAGAGAGAGAGAGAGAGAGAGAGAGAGAGAGAAAGCGAGAGGGAGACAGAGAGAAGAGAGAGAGAGAGAGAGAGAGAGAGAGAGAGAGAGAGAGATATGGGGGGGGGGGGGTTAATATAGTCATGGCTAGGGTGGTCGACTGCTAGCGGAAAGGTACCGAGTTCGATCCCCAACGTCCGCAGTCTAACCTGTGAGCATCATGGATAATAATAATAATAAAAATGATATACAATACATATACATATAATACAATACAGTCACTTTCTTATCGTGTTTATTGTTCTTGAAATTGTGTACAGTATTGTTATAGTATAGTGTTGTTCAGTATAGGTATAGGGTTAGGGTTACATGGGTTAGGGTACATATGATAGTATTTAGTGTTAAATTGTAGACAATTGGGAAGTAAGCATTCGATGCACTGTGCATTGGCAAAGAAATTTGGCCAGAAAAACAATCTTGAATCTCGAATCTTAAACATAACGTAAAAGTAGAAGACTTTGAGAAACAGGAATGGAAATACGAAGACGCACAGACAAGAACAAACCAGAAGGCCGTGCCGTACACACTTCACTTGACTTACCCTTGTGTCTCCTTTCCTAATGAAGCATCTATCCCCTCAAAGTTAACCCCAACAGAGACCCCCCCCACCCCCCCTGTGCTGATGGCCCCCGCCCTTCTGGCATGATCATCTCACTAGAAACCCGATAAACAAACCCATATTGACCACGGCCCGCTATATACGAAACAAATGGTTGTAGATCAAGTCGCCACCAAGTCACCGAGATGGAAGACTAAAAATACTGTTATTCTGAAAGTGGTTTGGAGTCTAGATTTCTGTTGGTTCTATTGGCCCGGAACAATACCTGAATACCTGAAGCCAATGTTGTCATAGTGTACAGATTAGAAAGATGGAGTATATAAATACCGTATATATATATATATATATATTATTATATATATTATTAAGACCATTTTTACATCCTATTTAACCACTGTCAATTGTATATTACCATGCACTTTACGATAACATTTACACTCTGGTTAGATGCCCACTTCATTTCGCTCTACTGTACTTGCGCTGTGCAGTGACAATACATTTGGATCTAATCTAATCTAATTAAATTTTAAGAACAAGGTTAAGATTAAGTCTTGACATCTTGTCATCTTAAAACACTTTAAACAGCGATAAAACATCGGTATCATTACTGTAGTCATATGCAGATGTGTGTGTGTGTGTGTGTATACGTATATGTGTGTGGGTGTGTGCGTGTGTGTGTGTGTGTGTGTGTGTGTGTGTGTGTGTGTGTGTCGACACACAGTGTAACCTCCTAGCTGTCGGCGTGAGAGCGATCAGGCCTTGGTCTTGGGACATGAGGACACACGGGGGGGGGGGGGGCAGATTGTGACACCTCCGACCCAATTTAAAATGCCAGCACTTTTTTGCACTCTTGCTAATTGTCCGCGATAAAGGTCAGCTGTTATCTGAGCGGCCGGAGAGACACGTGGCGGCTGTTCATTAAAGGCAGAACTTGACGTCGTGCGATAGACTCGATAGACTCGCTTTTCCCTCCTTTTATTTTTATTTTTTCCTCTTAACTCTTTAGGGTTTGAAGAGACCAAGGTTTTGAAGTGGCTAATCTTTTAGGGGCTGGTTGGTGGCGATGTTGTAGTTGTTGTTGTTGTTGTTGTTGTTGCAAGATTCAAGATTTAAGATGTTTATTTGACATTTGCAACTTGCAAGTACAGTGGAATGCTAACTCCCCATTCCCTCCCACAGTATGAGGTTCCTACAATTTAACACTATATACTATACAACACTATACTATAACAATACTATACACAATAAAAATGCACAAAAAATAAACAATAAAGTGACTGATGATATGAACATGTGTTGAATAGTGCAAAATGCATTTGAAAGCATTTAAAGTACCAGTAGTGCGGCAGCAGCATCGTGAATACAGTGCAGAACAGTGCAGTAACTGTAATGAGTCCAGAAAGTCCAGAAAAAGTATGACTATAGTGTAATGTTAATGACAATGTTATGATGGTGGCAGCACTCCTAGCAGTTCAGTAGGCGCACTGCCTGTGGATAAAAACTATCCTTGTCCTTGTTGTTGTTTTTGTAACTGGGAGGAGAAGATGAAACTGTCACAGATTGGTTTTTTGTGTTGTTGTTGTTTGTTGGATTTGTTTGCTGTTAGCTTGGCTATTCACCTCAAGTCCGGCCAAGAGATAAATCCATCGTCCATTTTCCCTGACGTCGGACGTCTCCCTCTGGAAAGTGAAATGCGGCCATCTTTGTTATTGTTTTGTTTTTGTTTTTGTTAGTTTTTTGGAAAGGGCTTAAGGGACAGTGGACGTTAGCCAAGTCTGTTTTTCTCGTTTATCCCCCTTTAGCATTATTAGGGGACCAAACAACCAGGGAATGTTTCCATCCATCGTCTGTCTGGCAAGTGGCTTCAGTCCCTCATTTGATGAAGTGCTTCCAGATGAAAGAAGCCAATTGAAACGAGTGCACACAAGATGATTCCTTATCCCGCGTTCCCCTTTGTGCGTGTGTGTTTGTGTGTGTGTGTGTGTTGTGTGTGTGTGTGTGTGTGTGTGTCTGCATGTGTGTGTGTGTGTGTCTGCTTGTGTGTGTGAGTGTTTGTGTGCGTGCGTGAGTGTGCGTGTGTGTGTGTGTTTGTGTGTGTGTGTGTGTGTGTGTGTGTATGCGTGGGTGTGTGTGTGATTTGGGAATTATAAAGTGCCTGCTGTCAACTCCAGTGTATCCACTTATTGTGTGTGTGCGCATGCTTGTGTGCCTGTGTGTATGTGTGTGTGTGCACGTGTGTTTGTGCTTGGGTGCATGTGTATCTGTGTGCCAGTGTGTGTGTGTGTGTGTGTTTGTGCAAGTGTGTGCGAGTGTGTGTTTGTGCGAGTGTGTGTGCCTGTGTGTGTCTGTGTGTGTGTGTGTGTGTGTGTGTGATTTGGGAATTATAAAGTGCCTGCTGTCAACTCAGTGTTGTCAACAGTGTACATCAACCCCTCATTGTGCGCGTGCATGCGTGTGTGTGTGTGTGTGTGTGTGTGTGTGGTGCATGTGTGCGTTCGTGCATGCATGTGGGTGTTATTTGGGAATTATAAAGTGGTGGCTGTCAACTCAGTGCTATCAACAGTGTACATCCACCTCTCATTGTATGTGTGTGTGAGCAGTGTGTGCTACGGAACAACCACAGCTACAAACAATGCATCCTATTGCTCTATGTGTACACACCGGTGAACGGGTATCCCCTGAAACTATCAGGTCTGAATGCTTGTGAGTCCTCCGCCGTCTATGACGATATATGCATGTGTGTGTGTATGTGGGGGGGGGGGTGGCGTAGGTGAGCACTAACACACACACACACACACACACACACACACACACACTCGCACACTCGCACACACTCACACACTCGCACACTCGCACACACCACACACACACACACACACACACACACACACACACACACACACGCACACACACGCACACACTCGCACACACTCGCACACACCACACACACACACACACACACACACACACACACACACACACACACACACACACACACACACACACACACAGGCGGCAGTGTAGCTCAGGAGATAGAGTGGTTGTCTTGCAATCGGAAGGTTGCTGGTTCAATCCCCCGGCTCCTCCTTAGTGTCTAGGTGTGTCTAGTGTCTAGGTGTCCCTGAGCAAGACACCCTACCCTAACTGCTACCGACGTGCTGGCTCCTGCTCCTTGCATGGCTGACTCCACCTTTCGTTGTGTGAATGAATGTGTGTGTATGAATGGGTGAATGTGAGGCATGACTTCTAAAGCACTTTTGATAAAAGCCAGTCCACTGACCATTTGCAATTTACCACACAAACACTCACCCACCCACATACAAAGAGGCACTCTTGTGTTGGCCTGCTTCTCTCCCGTCTCCACCTGAACCGAATCGATCCGGCCGCTTCTGTATGCAAGAGGGTGGCTCACACACTCACAAGACAACCTCCACCAAAAAACCTAAGGGTACACTCTCTGGTAGGGCTGGTGACGGTATGGCATATAGGTGGCTATTGCCAAAGTAGGGTACATGTACCCCCCCAGGCAGAGTTGTGTGAGGGGGTTCGCCAACAAAACATAATCTGAAAAAATGAACCCATCACACAGCCGCCTCTACTCTGCTCCGATTGGTCACTTATTTGGTTGGTTGCAAGAACAGAACGTGACATTTCTTCATTTTCATCATAACTTTTCCAGAGATGTCATTCATATTGTGTCTGAGCTGATGTGCATGGCACTTATTTGAAATATGAGAAGGCTTTCTACCAGGCTGAATAAAGATCAAAATAGTTAATAACACTGTCCTGTCTTCATATGTAACATCAGACGAGAGGTACTGAGGGGGGTACACAGCAGGAGGTCCAATGTTTAAAGGGGGTAAAGGACCATTAATAGTTACTAACACTGTCCTGTCTTCATATGTAACCTCATATACGAGGTAGACAGCAGGAGGTTCAATGTTTAAAGGGGTAAACAGGACCTTAAATAAGTTTGGGAACCACTGGCACATGGCAATCGCATTGCGATCGTTTTAACAGGATATTGCCATATGATTCACTGTTAGTGGGAATGATCGTGATTCTTTGCATCACAATTCATCATCTATCATGACATTGTCGGCATCTGGGGACCAAAAATGTGTCGGCCAGGGCATCTCTGCAGCACTACAGCACTTCCTTCACAAGGGTGTTGACATGCACACATATTAAACGCTTCTAGAAAAAAAAACTGCAGCTTGTGCGATTTTGGACAATGCTGCACTTGGCTTACGCTGCCATTCCGATCATCATTTCGATTCATTGTTCAGCCCTGATGTGCCTGTGTGTGTGTGTGTGTGTTGTGTGTGTGTGTGTGTGTGTGTGTGTGTGTGTGTGTGTGTGTGTGTGTGTGTGTGTGTGTGTGTGTGTGTGTGTGTGTGTGTGTGTGTGTGTGTGTGTGAGAGAGAGTGTGTGTGTGTATGTGTGTGTGTGTGTGTACCATCGACCCCGGTTTGATGTGCGAGATCTTCTGCATGGATGCGTCTCTCTATGGACTGCCTAACACGCCATTTCATAGTGTGGGCGCACTTTCTCTTTCGCCTGGACGCACAGCACAATAACAAGCACAGCAGTTATTGGACATGACTACACGGAACACACATTTCACTAGTGGAGCACTTTGGAACACTTTCTTCCACCCTCAACCCCACTATGCGACCCTCAAAAAATGAAAACTTTAAAGAAAAAGATTGAAATCCTGAAAAGACAAAAGCACACACACACACACGCACGCACGCACGCACGCACGCACACAGCACGCACGCACACACACACACACACACACACGTGGAGAACATAATTCATTCATTCCAAAAGCCAACCGCTGATATGAAAACTTTTTTTAGAGGTAAGAGATCTGATCTTAAATAGGGGGGGGGGGGGGGTGGGGGTGGGGTGGAGGTGTGGAGAGGTTGGGGGGGGGAGGGGGGGAGGTGGGGAGGGGGGGGGGGAGGGGGTCTGTCGTATTTCAATTGGATGAGAAAAGATTACTCTTCAAAGCTCCCGCCGCCACGACGACTATATTTGATGTGACAATAAAGCGTGCATTTTTTTTTTTGTCCTCCAACAAAGCCCTATAGACTTTATATTTAAAAAAAAAAAAGGAAATATTAAAAGAAAAGAAGAAGGATCAGATTAAAAAACAAAACAACCAGCAGGCAGGTAGGAGGGTGGGCGCCAGACTTGAAAGCGAACGGAAAAATAGGTAAAGGAAAGAAATATTCCCCCTGAATCTAAAGCAGCAATAATAACCCCCTTGGGGACAGAAAGGATGGTGATGTGCGCTTAAGTAAAATACAGAGGACGGAGACACTCCGAACGCTTTCGGAGCGTCTCCATCCTCCTCAGGAGAGGCGCGCGCTGAGGAATGAAAAGCACTGATCTTCTATACCGAGACACTTGGCCAGCCCCTTCCTTTCCAAGAACTCAACATTCATTCATGGCGGCCGCGTCTTCACTTCTTTCGCCAGGCAATTACTACACATGGAAAGGCACTGCCTCACTTATGCTAATGTTTACTTTAGCCGGCTTTTCCTTTCAAAGCGAGGATAAAGGAGAGTATGCATTAGTGGCATATGCATCTATGCAGGGTATCTATCATCCATCCATCCATCTATCTATCTATCTATCTATCTATCTATCTATCTATCTATCTATCTATCTATCTATCTATCTATCTATCTATCTATCTATCTATCTATCTATCTATCTATCTATCTATCTATCTATCTATCTATCTATCTATCTGTCTGTCTGTCTGTCTGTCTGTCTGTCTGTCTGTCTGTCTGTCTGTCTGTCTGTCTGTCTGTCTGTCTGTCTGTCTGTCTGTCTGTCTGTCTGTCTGTCTGTCTGTCTGTCTGTCTGTCTGTCTGTCTGTCTGTCTGTCTGTCTGTCTGTCTGTCTGTCTGTCTGTCTGTCTGTCTGTCTGTCTGTCTGTCTGTCTGTCTGTCTGTCTGTCTGTCTGTCTGTCTGTCTGTCGTCTATCTATCTATCTATCTATCTATCTATCTATCTATCTATCTATCTATCTATCTATCTATCTATCTATCTATCTATCTATCTATCTATCTATCTATCTATCTGGTTTGGGGGGTGTTGTAAACATGCTGCCTATGAGACAGTAACTGTGGTTACGGGCCCTATACAAATACAATTGAATTGACCTGACTTGAGTCTATAGTTTTGGTCAATAGGTCCAAATCCATCTTTCCATCGATTATCTATATTCTTATCTTATACATCATATGATGTTATATCATCAGTATTTAATATCAATACATCTATCTATCTATCTAGCGTCTGTATTGTATACACATCTAGCTACATGTTCTGTCGTCTATATTCTATATCAATATATCTATCAATCCATCGATCAAGTATATACATATTATTTATCTATCTCTATCATCTATATTTGATAAGCAGGCCCGTCGCACCGCAATAATTACTACCATCGTTACAATTAAAGTAATTTATCAGACGCTTTTGTCCAAAGCGACTTACAATAGTGTCTCCCAAGTCTCCCAAGAACTGAACCAGTGCTCAGGTAAAATAACAATAAGTTCAATGAGGTAGAAGTACAATAAGTTGGCAAACAATATAACAATATCTAAACTAACTTACAAGCAAACCATCAACTCGGTAAAACGCTAGTAGAGCTAGTAAAGAGTGATAAGAGGACGCGCTAGGAGGAAGGTGGCGGAAGATGGGCAATGACTCTGCAGTCCATTTTTGTAGTCATAGTTGTTGTTTTTTTTGCACTTTACCACAAAGTGACACAACCATTGCTGTCATTGCTGTTTGTCCAGTGAACCGTAACACATTGACGTGTGTCGAGAAGTGGCTGAGATTACAGCATAGAGAAGGATGTCTCCTCCACTGTCGGCTCTCTGAGGTGTAACGGACGCATCCGTCTGCAGAGAGGCGTAGACAGAGGACTTATTTCAAACAGCCCATCCGCCTATAAGTTTACATTATAGGAAGATGAAACGAGGGACAAGACAACGCTCTCATCCTTAAATGCCGTGAAGGGCTTCTGTAGTCGGGGGTATTGTGTGCAAGAAACTTCCTCTGATTGTATTCAAAAACTGCTGGAGCGATAGGGAGAGAGAGAGAAAGAGAGAGAGAGAGAGAGACAGGGGGATAGTGAGAGAGAGAGATAAATGGAGAGAGATAAATAGGGATAGCTTTAGGGGCAGAGATAGGGACAGAGATAGGGGGATGGGAGATAGAAGGAGAGACAGAGAGAGAGAGAGAGAGAGAGAGAGAGAGGAGAGAGAGAGAGAGGAGAGAGAGAGAGAGAGAGAGAGAGAGAGAGAGAGAGAGAGAGAGAGAGAGTGCAACACCAGCTTGATTATGAACAGCCATGGCATCTACAAGCGCAGACCATTACATCAGAGGCCCCAGAAGAGGACCGGAGAACAAGATCCATCTCAAAGACCAAAATAAAAAGACCCATTTACAAAGAAAAATTGAAGTGATATTGAATTCATGGGAAGGGACACGGATGTTCTCTCTCGCTCTCTCTCTCTCTCTCTCTCCTCTCTCTCTCTCTCCTCTCTCTCTCTCTCCTAAGGTCCCCACACTAAGAGAATATTGCGATGTAGACATACAGTTCTATTTCTTTTTTAATTGTATAAATGTCGAAAATAACTGTCTGTTCTCCGGAGCCGAGCCCCTACAGAGGTGACCTCCATCAAAGCCTGGATGTTTGGCCGTGTGTCATATCACGTAAAGTGGACCTGTGGTGAGG
>CM051006.1:8189821-8192321 GCA_027704905.1 Muraenolepis orangiensis
TGTGTACAGAGCGCTGTACCCCTTACCCCAGGGACGTGTGTCGGTGTGTGTGTGTGTGTGTGTGTGTTGTGTGTGTGTGTGTGTGCATGCTTTGGTCACTGTAGCATGTGGTGTTATATTTCTAAGAATTATTATTCCCCAATGGAGAGGGGACAGAGGATTAGAGGTTGACCTGCCCCACCACCCCCCCCCCCCTTGTAATCTCCACGACCTTGGATGAGTCTCTCTCTCTCTCTCTCTCTCTCTCTCTCTCTCTCTCTCTCTCTCTCTCTCTCTCTCTTCTCTTCCCCCTTTCTCTACCCCCTCTCTCCCTCTCTCTCCCCCACTCCCTCTCTCTCCCCCACTCCCTCTCTCTGCCCCACTCTCTCTATCTCCCCCACTCTCTCTCGCCCTATCCCTCTCTCTCTCCCCCCTCTCTCTCTCTCTCTCTCTCTCTCTCTCTCCTCTCTCTCTCTCTCTCTCTCTCTCCTCTCTCTCTCTCTCTCTCTCTCTCTCTCTCTCTCTCTCTCTCTCTCTCTCTCTCTCTCTCTCTGTCCCTCTCTTCCCTCTCTCCCACCCCTCTCTCCCTCCCTCCTCCCTCTCTCCTCCCTCTCTCCCTCCCTCCTTCCCCCTCCCTCCCTCTCCCCAGTGAGGGGGTGTGTTGTGTTGTGTTGTGTGGCACGGTATTAAAATGTAGCAGCAGAACGCTAATAAAAACACGAGGAGCGATCAAAGCCACTGAAGTGGGCCACGGGGGACCCATCTTAGAGGACCAGGATTATTAAGCAGAACACAACACCAGGACTCCACTGGGGGGTGCTTACCCCACACTAGAGCCCCCCCGAGACCAGGACTCCACTGGGGGGTGCTTACCCCACACTAGAGCCCACCCCCGAGACCAGGACTCCACTGGGGGGAGTTTACCCCACACTAGAGCCCACCCCCGAGACCAGGACTCCACTGGGGGGAGCATACCCCACACTGGAGCCCACCTGAGACCAGGACTCCACTGGGGGGAGCTTACCCCACACTGGAGCCCACCCCTGAGACCAGGACTCCACTGGGGGGGGGGAACCCACGCTGGAGCACCCCTGAGACCAGGTTCCACTGGGGGGGGGGGGGGGGGGAACCCACACTGGAGCACCCCTTAGACCAGGTTCCACTGGGGGGGAACCCACAGTGGAGCACTGCTGAGACTGATGCATTGACTGTGCACTGACCACTCACTGTGAGTGTGTGGATGTGTGTGTGTTGTGGGGGGAGAGGGGGGAGGGGGTGGATGTGTGTGGTGGATATCAGTGTGTAAGTGGATGTGTGTGTGTGGGGAGAGGGGGGGGGGGTTGTGCATGTGAGGGGGGATGGCTGTGTGTGTGTGTGTATAAGTAGATATCTATGTGTAAGTGAATTAGTGTGTGTGTGGTGTGTGTGTGTGTGTGTGAGGAGGGGGGTGGATGTGTGTGTGTGTAGAAGTGGATATCTGTGTGTAAGTGGTTGCATGTGTGTGTGTGTAAGTGTATGTGTATGTGTATGTGTATGTGTATGTGTGTGTGTGTGTGTGTTGTGTGTGTGTGTGTGTGTGTGTGTGTGTGTGTTGTGTGTGTGTGTGTGTGTGTGTGTATGGGGGGGGACTGGATGCATTTATGAGGGGGGTGGAGGATGTGTGTGTGTGTGTGTGAGGGGGGGGAGGAATGGATGCCTGTGTGTAAGTGGATGTGTGTGTGTGTGTGTGTGTGTGTGTGTGTGTGTGTATGTGTGTGTCTGTATTTGTGTCTACTCTACTGCATGTAACATACTGCATGTACTGTATGTATAACACATTCAATAAACACACAAAACCCCCACTAAATACAGTGCATGAAAGTGCACTCAGGTGTCGGGCACGAGAGGAGGCCCACACGGCGTTCCGCGTTGTGAACGTCCATACACTCACAGGGCGTACGGTGGGGGTGGCACACGGTACGGAGACCAGGGAGACCAGGGAGACCAGGGAGTGGCTTGGTCCACAGAGCCTCTTCTGATCTGCTCATCGTCTCATCTCCCTCAGCCCCGCCTCCTCCTCCTCCTCCTCCTTAATGACTTGCTATTCCTGGAAGATGACTAGAATACCCGGACCCAGCTCCACCACGTACCCGGATCTCTGAAGACACGCGTGCACCGCGTTCCGTGTGTGTGTGTGTGTGTGTGTGTGTGTGTGTGTGTGTGTGTGTGTGTGTGTGTGTGGTGTGTGTGTGTGTGTGTGGTGTGTGGTGTGTGTGTGGTGTGGTGGTGAGAGAGAGAGAGAGAGGGCGAGAGAGAGAGAAGAGAGAAGTGTGTGTGTGTGTGTGTGTGTGATGTGAGTGAGTGAGTGAGTGAGTGAGGGAGTGAGTGAGTGAGGGAGTGAGTGAGGGAGTGAGTGAGTGAGTGAGTGAGTGAGGGAGTGAGTGAGAGAGTGAGTGAGTGAGGGAGGAGAGAGAGAGAGAGAGAGAGAGAGAGAGAGAGAGAGAGAGAGAGAGAGAGAGAGAGAGAGAGAGAGAGAGAGAGA
>CM051006.1:8207321-8222321 GCA_027704905.1 Muraenolepis orangiensis
GCCTCCTCCCCTGGAGAACAGGGAGGAACAGAGCGTTTTTTGTGACGATGGCGAGAAGCTAATATATGCATACATACATACATACATACAACGCATTAAAAACCCTGCTGGCCTATTTAGAATACAATATATTTAAAATCATATTCCTTCACCCCTTATCCGGCGGCAGTAGCTCAGTCAGTTCGGACTTGGCTTTTGAACCGGAAGGTTCAACACCACCACTGCCATAGGTCAGGTTCAAGGCCCCCGGAAACACATGGGCACTGCCGAGGTGCCCTTGAGCAAGGCGCCAGACCCCTAGACTACACTGCTCCCCGGGAAGCTGTATATACAATAGCTGCCCACTGCTCCTAATACTAGGATGGGTTAAATGCAGAGAAACTAAATCCACTGATCCATTCATCCTGACTCCAAGGATAATAATATGAGAGTCAATAAGCTATTCTTGGATGCATTACCTTGAGTACTTACTTAAGCGAAAAGTCACAAGTTGTGTGTGGAGTGTGTGTATGGAGTATGTGTGTGTGTGTGTGTGTGTGTGTGTGTGCGTGTGCGTGTGTGTGTGGTAGGTGGCTGGTTGACACAGCCTCACCTGGCCCCGAGTCAGGCTGATTAGACTCTGAGGGGCTGGTGAGGCTGCGGCTGCACACACACCTGTGGTGTATTTGAATATTCAAGACACACAGGATAAACCAGCCGTCACCCCACGCACACACACACACACACACACACACACACACACACACACACACGCATACACTCACACACACGCATACACTCACACTCACACACGCATACACACACACACACCCAGAAGGAGAGCTCCGACATGTCAGCGTTTTACCATCTGCTGTTACATCTTGCCAACACTCCAGTAAGCTGGTTGTACAACATCTCGCTGTGTCCAGTGCGTCGGAGAGCAGCAGCATAGCCACTTAGGTGGTTGTTCTATCAGTGACCGGAGCAGTGTGGGTTTGGCTGAGATAAGGGCCGGACGATAGGGTTGAAGTACAGTACACATAACAAGCTAATATACAGTATCATCCATCGTCACTTTATTGTGTTTTTATTATGTTATTTTTGATTGTGTAGAGTATCATTATAGTATAGTGTAGTATAGTATATGTATAGTACATAGTACATAGTATAGCATATAGTGTTAATTTGTTGGGAATTTATACTAAGAATTCCATTGTACTTAAAAATCATGAATCTTGAATCGTCAATGATGATTATCCATGTTATCCATAGCTCTTAATTTTTTCAGTTACATTAATACAAAATGACATCTATCTCATTGAACTGCGTTTTAATGCTATGTCACATTTTTAAATTATATTATTGAGAATAAATGTATATGTCACGGTTACGGTGGGTGACAGGGGGCGTGGCCAAGGCGCGGGCTTTGGTGGCGCACCCACACACCTGTCGGCAATTGCCGATTATGTTAATCACCTCACCTGGGGGTATATATACCCTGGCGTTCCCTAACACCGGTGCTAAGTCGTACTTTGTGCTCTCTGGATGGAATCGTTCCGATCGATTTCCCGGTATCCAGACTCCTCGCCCGTCCCGGACTACTCTCCTGTCCAGTGACGTGCGACTCCTCGCCCGTCCCGGACTACTCTCCTGTCCAGTGACGTGCGACTCCTCACCTGTCCCGCACTACGCCCCTGTCTGCTACCTGCCGGTATCCCACTGATCGGCTTCCCGGTATCCCGACTCCTCTCCCGTCCCGGACTAGTCGCCTGTCTACTACCTGTCGCTACACTGACGTCCTGGTATCCAGACCCCTGGCCTGTCCCCGACCGTTCTATTGTAGTGCTTACTTAAATAAAGCCTCAGGTTATCGCTTCACTGGTCTTTGGTCTGCGTTCTGGGTCCTACTAACTCTACCCCCTGTGACAGAACGATCTAGCCGACATGGACCCCGGCGACCTCGACCAGCTGAAGCACGCGATCGCTTCACTGAGCGATCGTGTCGGACAACAGGAGCTACAGGTGCTACAGGCGCTGATGGAGCAACTTAAGGACCCGACAGTCACCGTTGCTTTCCTCATCGGAGGAACCTCCAACGCCGCGGGGGGACGCCCCCACCACCAGCGGTTGTCTTGCCGGTTCCTGCTGCCTCCCCCCCCTTCGGAGCCCCATCTCCCTGCTCCGGCGAAGTATTCCCGGGGAGCCCAACAAGTGCCGTGAGTTCTTGGTACAATGCCGCCTCACGTTCCAAGCGCAACCGTCATGTGATGGTGGCGAGGCAGCGAGAGTTGCGTTCATGGTGAATGTGCTGGAGGGAGCCCCCCTCGGTATGTTCAACGCTCTCTAAGAGCAGGGCTCCCCCCTGCTACACAGTCATTTACGGCTCTTGCTGCAGAGCTGAAACGTGTGTTTGACCACCCCGATACGGGGACTGCAGGCCGGACAACTCCTGCTGCGGTTGAGACAAGGGGAGTCTCGGCTTACGGGAGTACATCGACCGGTTTCCCCGTTTAGCCCTGGAGTCCGGCTGGAACGACAACGCTCTCCAAGAAGCGGCGGAGGAGATGGACATTCCTGAGGGGGATGTTTGTTTTTGTTTTTGTTGTTGTTTTGGGGCCGCCAGGAGGCGCCCGTTGAGGGGGGGGGGGTACTGTCACGGTTACGGTGGGTGACAGGGGGCGTGGCCAAGGCGCGGGCTTTGGTGGCGCACCCACACACCTGTCGGCAATTGCCGATTATGTTAATCACCTCACCTGGGGGTATATATACCCTGGCGTTCCCTAACACCAGGGCTAGGTCGTACTTTGTGCTTTCTGGATGGAATCATTCCGATCGATTTCTCGGTATCCAGACTCCTCGCCCGTCCCAGACTACTCACCTGTCTACTACCTGTCGCTACCCCGACTTCCTGGTATCCAGACCCCTGGCCTGTCCCCGACCGTTCTATTGTAGTGCTTACTTAAATAAAGCCTCACGTTATCGCTTCCCCGGTCTTTGGTCTGCGTTCTGGGTCCTACTAACGGTACACTGTGACAGTATACCTCATTTTGACAATTTTTTTGAATCACAATGGCTTGTTATCATCAAGATAGATACGATATTGTGATCAGGATATGATTCCACTTAAATACAACAAGCGATAACATTGAAGTATTGTCCAGCCCTATGGGAGATATAATAGTGCTACTATTTAGCATTGAGATATCTAGCAAATGATGTTCATTGAGGCGCACAACACAACGTAACTAGACTAGCCCATCCTATAGAGACTGGATAGCTGTACATTGAAGCAAATACCCTCCCGATTGGATTTATTGGGGGCAAATCATTCACTGTAAAGTATGAGGGAGTCAGGGGGCTAAATGTGGCCCAACCTTACAAACACAACCATGTAGGTAATACCATGCCTGTCATGTTAACACTCACACCCACACCTCATGAAAAGGTTGGGTTTGTGTGTACACACACATAAACACACACACAAACACACACACACACACACACACACACACACACACACACACACACACACACACACACACAGACAGCGACACATACACAAACACACACACACACATACACACAAACTCTCGTTCTCTCTACAACTCAAAAGCTTTCTTCCCCTTTGTCAAGAAACCAGATGACCAAACAAATCTCCAATTGCTCCCCAAAAGAAATAAATCACCTTTCCCTTCCCTCCCCTCCCCTTCCCTCTCCCCTCCCCTCCCCTCCCCTTCCCCCTCCCCTCCCGTCTCCCTCTCCCCTCCCCTCCCCCCCCTCCCCTCCCCCATAACTGCTTTCCTGCGACACACGCGCTATTCAAAAGGTCAGCATGTGCACGTGGATGGGAGCGCATTTCGAGAAGGCGTCCCATGCAGTCACACCTCCCCTCAAGCTCCCCCCTCCACCCCCCTCCCCCCCCCCGACCGATTATTTTGGCCCAAAGCCATGCATCGGTATTGGTCACTTAAGAGCTGGTGGTGACCGTGACCGGAGGGTGGGAGGGTGGATGGAAGGATGGATGGATGGTTGGTGGGGGGGAGGGGGGCCTGTCAAGTATCCTGCTTGGTTGAAGCAGCAACCCCCTCCTCCCATCAACCTCCCTATCCCCCCAGGACACGTCACTATGACGACGGTGGTGGTGGGGGGGTGGCGGTCGCTAGGGCTAAGTTACTCACACACCCTTGACTTGGCTTGTCTGTCCAAGGATAACGGCCCCCCACGGTAACGGACCCTAGGTGTGCGGACCGGAGCACCGTGACAAAAGTCATCCCCCGGGCGCCACATCAGAATCAGAATAGCCTTTGTTGTCATTGTAAATAAAATAATATAAATTGTTTAAAAAATAAAACCAAACCAAATAGGCAGGTTTAAAATGGCCAAATATGAGTACAATTTTAGATATACACATATTGCAGTGGCCATATGTAGAGTAGTGCAAATTAGAAAATATATATGTATATATTTTATAATTGATAATTGCACCTTTGTATGTATACATAGTGTAGCAGTCGACTCTGTTACAAGCCTTTAAAATGGCTGCTTGAGGGCTCCTCCCTGAAGACAAGGACACAGGGTGATGAGGAATCTGGTTTATTGTAAGAGTTTGAATCATGGTGAACAGAGCAGTTGGTATCTGCTCGAGCTCTTCCTCCAGAGTGTGTGGTGGAGGCTGTTTTAACCTGTGAGCCTTTATTAAGAATGACCCACAGGTGTGCAGCCTCATCAGCCATAGAGTAATCAACTCAGGCCAGGTGAAGCTGCTTAAACCAGCCACCATCCACACACACTCCACTCATACAAAGGTGCGGTGTGCTGTAAACATGTAACTAGGTTGTGTAGTATTGATGTAATACAGTTGTTGTAGTTACACAGAACAGTCAGTGTTAGTGTTTCACAGTTTTTCAGTTCTCTTATGGCTCTGGGGTAGGATCTGTTCTTATGTCTGTTTAATCTGTGATTTGATGGAGCTGAGGCGTCTTCCAGAGGGCAGCAGGTCCACCAGGTGCCAGGTGGGATGGGTCTTACCCATCCCACCTGCTCAGCTGCTCAGCTGCTCAGCTGAGGCAGCGGGAACTGACATGAACATAGCGCACGTCACAGTTATCCTTCACGATCGATGGTAAACAAAATAACAAAAATCGTCCTATACTCCCAGGTGAGTTGGATATCGACAGTGTAGGGCCCACCATTGTACAGATGTGTTCCACGCAAAGCGACTCACAGGTTTTGCTAGTAGGAGCCGGGGACCGAACCAGCAGCCTCCCGGTTGTGAGGCAACCGCTCTACCTTCCTGAGCTAAACTGCCGCCCCATCATTCGTCGTTCATGAATGACGAAGAATGGAACAACTTGATGTGATTTTGTGGCAAACTGTTCTGGGGACTGGGGGAAGTATAGGAACGAGGGACCTGCGGGAGGAATAGTTCATTCAAGGGCTTTTTCTGTATTCTGCATTCGCAGATCCGCCACCAGGAACCTTGTGAACGTCAGTAACAGGTTGATGATTCCACTGGCCATAACTAGCGTCTTTATTAAATATGTACTCTATGAATCTAATTTATTATTTGCCTTCCTGTTTTGATGTTGTTATTTTCCATTTTATTTAGTTGGTCGCTGGGATATAATTTTGGATAAACTGGGATTTATGATTTTCTTACGAGTACTTGAACGCCACGGCCCCTGCAGACTTGACGGGGTGTAGTTGGTCAGCTGATGCTACCTGTGGGCCGTGGTAAGTCGCATATGTGTGAAACTCAGTCGGTATTTCCGTTTGTACTTTGTTTTCGTGTGTAAATTGAAAACAGTTTGTGTTTAGAATGTTTCGGTAGCTGGGAAAACGTCATGGTGATGACTACAACGTTCATGTTCCAGGTGTTACAGAAATAAACCTGAAGAGATAAATGATGACGACGTGTGTCTCCTTAAAACTACACAACGCACGGGAGAGAGAGTACACAACTGCTACACGTCAACGTCATTGACGGAACGTCTGCGCTAAGTGCTAGCTGAAATGTTCGCGAATATTTTTTGACATTCCGCCTGGACGATTCAAACCCGCGTTGTGTTTCCTTCGCCGTCGCCCCAACTTCTGTCTGGGTTTTGTTGTGTTTCTTCCATTCCGCGTTACCGTTAAAGCACTCGTTTTTGGTACCTGATTATTTTGGACAGTTTACGGTAAACACAGCCAAAGGGTATTTAAAAATGGCGTTTGTTCGGTGGTGTATTGCTCCTGTTTGACCAAACACCAACGATGACACCAAAAGGTTCCTCTTTGCCAGGTGAGAGGACCTGTTCTGAAAGAAATACCTCAAACCAGCATTCTGGGAACTACGACGGGGTACGATGGATAGTTCCTGTGTTGCAAACACGACAAAAAGAAGGAACAGTTCCTCTAATAGTTCTTAGGAATAGGAAAAAGCTTCCTGCGGTTCGAAAGCACCTTGGGTTTCCCGTCAAACACCACATGGCCAGTTCTCGGGGGGGACCAAAGAAAATTAGTGTTGGCGTAAATTTTCCGCATCGTTATCTTCGGTGAAATCGCGTTCAATTGTTGTTCGTGGATCTAGATGGGCGTGATGCGGGAGGGATGGGGCGTGTCGTAACGGCCACGCTAATGAAATAACGCAAGTTGATGGATTTATGAAAAGGAACAATCGTTGGAGGGCCATATTGATTAACTTGTGTAGCATTAGCAGCGTTTTACCACTCAGGGCTGTGACACACGTGTGTGTGTGTGTGTGTGTGTGTGTGTGTGTGTGTGTGTGTGTGTGTGTGTGTGTGTGTGGTGTGTGTGTGTGTGTGCGTGTGTGTGTGTGTGTGTGTGTGTGTGTGTGTGCTGTGTGTGTGTGTGTGTGTGTGTGTGTGTGTGTGTGTGTGTGTGTGTGTGTGTGTGTGTGTGTGTGTGTGTGTGTGTGTGTGTGTGTGTGTGTGGTGTGTGTGTGTGTGGCTGTGTGTGCCTGTGTGCTGTGTGTGTGTGTGTGTGTGTGTGTGTGGTTGGGTGCCTGTGTCTGTGTGTGGGGGTGTGTGTGGGGGTGTGTTGTGTGTGTGTGTGTGTGTGTGTGTGTGTGTGTGTGTGTGTGTGTGTGTGTGTGTGTGTGTGTGTAACTGTGTGTCGTGCAAAAACACACACACACACACACACACACACACACACACACACACACACACACACACACACACACCACACACACACACACACACACACACACACACATATGTTATTGTGCACTTCTGCCCAATGCACCCTTATTTAATGCAGCGACGTGTGCTAAGAGGGCTCTGGACGCGAGAACCACTGAAAACAACTACAAGTGGAAATCACCACCGAAAAACGTTGGGTACCGGAAATCTGAAAAAAATGGCTGTTTCCCCGGACAAAAGATGTACAGGGACTCAAAAGGAAACGGAGGCGGACCGAGCAGATATCACACAAATAGCCCCTGTGTGTGTGTGTGTGTGTGTGTGTGTGTGTGTGTGTGTGTGTGTGTGTGTGTGTGTGTGTGTGTGTGTGTGGGGGCGGCATAATGGACCACGGTCCTCATCATAGCTCGTCTGCGTGGCTCATCTCTGATTTCTGCTTTGTGGAATAGTGTTTTTTATTTTATTTCTTATTTTTTTTTAAAGAATAGCCAGTCCCGAGATTCTAAACAACAGACTCCCCCGAAAGGAGGGCGGGAGGCCCCTGTAGGTTTTGAGGCGATGGCGATGGGAGCTGAAAGAGGAGGAGGAGGAGGAAGAGGAGGAGTGGGAGGAGGTGGAGGAGGAGGAGGAGGAGGAGAGGAGGAGTGGAGGAGGTGGAGGGGAGGGGAAGAGGAGGAGTGGAGGAGTGGAGGAGGAGGAGGAGGAGGAGGAGGAGGAGGCGCATGTAGCCAGGATGGATGAATGCACAGGTTAGGAGACGCAGTGAGGGGGGATACAGTGACAACATACACATCTTTAGAAAATGTTAGCTCTGGTGTTGGATATTGGTTATGCTTCTTAATGTGATATTATCATGTACATTTATATTATTGATATGTTCATATTTTATGAATATTTTATGGTTTGGGTGAGTTTTAATCCATAGGCTATTATTCCCAATAATAAGATGCTACTTGTAATTTTAAAACAGATTATTAGTTTCTCTCTTCTGTCATCAGCACACATTAATCCTACACATATCCGTGGGTTGTAATCCAATCTTTGCTTTGTAGCAGGGGTGGGATGCTGTCATCTATATACGTTACAATGCCAACAATATTCCACCACAAATATATTTCTAATTTCAATAATTAGTGTCTCCGGGTGAATAACCTTGCCGATCCGTGCATGCATGGTGGTGATATTGCAAACCTAGACCCCCTCCCCCACCCCACCACCATCCACCACCCACCACCACCACCACCCACCACCCACCACCACCACCACCCCACCCATCTCCAGCCCACGATTTTCCGTTTCCACGGCGAAGATCAATTATTAAAACCTAGTGTTTGACATTCGAGTGAACTCCCAGAATTAAGGAGGAGGGAGAGAGCGAGAGAGAGAAATGGACCACTGGGGCAGTTTCTTTACCTGTTAAATGCTTTAAGCTTCACTGCCTCCGGTAATGCATCACTGTTGAATGAGCTAGAGTGTATTTAAAACCCCTCGAAAAATCTGTTCTTTCATTAATATTAGACTTTGACGATTAGCCAACTAAAAAAAGGAACAAAAAAAAAATTGAACCTCCATGATTAAAACATCAACTTTTCTATGGCCAAGCAAAAAAAATGAAAGACATTTTGAAACAGAACAGACGTACATTCCGAATAAAACCTTTTCGAGTCTCCATTGCAAAACATGTGACACGGTTATGCCATGCTTCTGCTTAAAGCTTTACTACCTCTGGCAATGTATCACTGTTGAATGAGTGAGAAAAAAAATCGAAAACATCTTATTTCATTTATATTAAACTTAGACGATTAGCTAAAAACTAAAAAAGTAACAAAAAAACTGACATTTTTCTTTCGCACACAGATTAAACCTGCAATCTCCGTGACTAAAAACATCGATTTAGACTAAAGTAGGATTAATACACGTTTTGGAACAGGACCGACGTACGTTCCGAATATAACCTTTTTGCATTCAGTGCAAGTCTCCATTGCAAAGAAAAAAAGTCACACTGTTATTGCCGTATCTTGCAAATGTTGAAACAACTTCAAGTTTCCAAATACATTAGCATTGATCCGAGTCAGCCCCGATGTGTGTGATCGTGCATTAGTGAGCCAGCCAGACAGAATGTCAGACACGTCGATAGTGCCATAATGCTCTCGCTAATCTGCTTTTAAGGAACCTCATCTGACCAAACCACAGGCTTCTGAGTGAGGCACGTATCAATCAGCGACGTGTTTCGGTGAAGCCAGACTCCTCACTCACTTGTTATAGTATAATAATAATAATAATAATAATAACAATAATAGCAATAATGCATTTAGATTATATTGCATTTTTTCTCAGAGTGCTACAACGTTAAAAACATAGCAAACAAACCCAATGCAAATACTAAGAATAGTGAGCACTAATACTAACATTAAAAGGCCTTCCTAAATAAAAAGGTTTTTAATGGCCTGTCTTTATGAGTCCAGGGTCTGTGGCGCCCTTAACTGATGAGGAAGGCAGATTCCACCGACGTCACGCAGCCAAGCAAAACATCCAGTCCCCCATGGAGCATTTTACTAGGTACTTAGTACTATAGTTTTATTTATGGTATTGTTTACGTATTATATAGTGTTGATTATAGTGCAGTATTGTATAGTATAGTATAGCAATGTATAGTTTAGTATAGTATAGTGTTTCATACTGCGGGAGTGAATAAGTGGGGGGAGTAAGAATTCCATTGTACTTGCGAATGGCAAAAAAAACCCATCTTGATTCTTGATTCTTGAATGGGATATTACTATTTAGCATTAGCATTGAGCCATTTAGCACACACTTTCATCTGAGAAAAGTCATTATTGAGCAGGGCTGGGTGCCCACAGGTAGACCGTGGAGATGGGGGATCGAACCCAGTGTGTTTTCCCGCTGGGAATCGTCCTTTTTACGAATTACACAAGCCGAGCGCTCTATTGGAAATGAGATGGCAGCTGAAGCACCGAGGTGGGAGAGATGCAAAATGTGCACCAGAATAGTTTGAGTTCTTTTTGAAATCCTTTTTTTTTTGTTGCTATTTCTAACTTTGTAATTATTCCAAACGATATTAAACTGAAACCCCTCCCCCGTCTTCCCCGCAGACCTATATACCGCCAAGCCAACTGTCAAATAGGAACATTGACTCAAACTGTCTCCCTGAAAATTGGCATTGAGTCATTTGACTGGTTCATCCGAAGGGAGCTTTCAAGCGAGGCTGAGAACAATCGAAGCGTCAACGATCAGCGCTGGAGTGGCCACAGGAAACAAGTTAAAAACATGGGGGGCTGTGTCCGGAATCACTCCCTACTCCCTCCATAGTGATATAGTGATACATCACTCCCTACTCCCTCCATAGTGATATAGTGATACATCACTCCCTACTCCCTCCATAGTGATATAGTGATACATCACTCCCTACTCCCTCCATAGTGATATAGTGATACATCACTCCCTCCTCCCTCCATAGTGATATAGTGATACATCACTCCCTACTCCCTAAATAGTGATATAGTGATACATCACTCCCTACTCCCTAAATAGTGATATAGTGATACATCACTCCCTACCCCCTCCATAGTGATATAGTGATACATCACTCCCAACTCCCTCCATAGTGATATAGTGATACATCACTCCCTACTCCCTAAATAGTGATATAGTGATACATCACTCCCTACTCCCTCCATAGTGATATGGTGATACATCACTCCCTACTCCCTCCATAGTGATATAGTGATACATCACTCCCTACTCCCTCCATAGTGATATAGTGATACATCACTCCCTACTCCCTCCATAGTGATATAGTGATACATCACTCCCTACTCCCTAAATAGTGATATAGTGATACATCACTCCCTACTCCCTAAATAGTGATATAGTGATACATCACTCCCTACCCCCTCCATAGTGATATAGTGATACATCACTCCCAACTCCCTCCATAGTGATATAGTGATACATCACTCCCTACTCCCTCCATAGTGATATAGTGATACATCACTCCCTACTCCCTCCATAGAGATATAGTGATACATCACTCCCTACTCCCTCCATAGTGATATAGTGATACATCACTCCCTACTCCCTCCATAGTGATATAGTGATACATCACTCCCTACTCCCTCCATAGTGATATAGTGATACATCACTCCCTACTCCCTAAATAGTGATATAGTGATACATCACTCCCTACTCCCTAAATAGTGATATAGTGATACATCACTCCCTACCCCCTCCATAGTGATATAGTGATACATCACTCCCAACTCCCTCCATAGTGATATAGTGATACATCACTCCCTACTCCCTCCATAGTGATATAGTGATACATCACTCCCTACTCCCTCCATAGTGATATAGTGATACATCACTCCCTCCTCCCTCCATAGTGATATAGTGATACATCACTCCCTACTCCCTAAATAGTGATATAGTGATACATCACTCCCTACTCCCTAAATAGTGATATAGTGATACATCACTCCCCACCCCCTCCATAGTGATATAGTGATACATCACTCCCAACTCCCTCCATAGTGATATAGTGATACATCACTCCCTACTCCCTAAATAGTGATATAGTGATACATCACTCCCTACTCCCTCCATAGTGATATGGTGATACATCACTCCCTACTCCCTCCATAGTGATATAGTGATACATCACTCCCTACTCCCTCCATAGTGATATAGTGATACATCACTCCCTACTCCCTCCATAGTGATATAGTGATACATCACTCCCTACTCCCTAAATAGTGATATAGTGATACATCACTCCCTACTCCCTAAATAGTGATATAGTGATACATCACTCCCTACCCCCTCCATAGTGATATAGTGATACATCACTCCCAACTCCCTCCATAGTGATATAGTGATACATCACTCCCTACTCCCTCCATAGTGATATAGTGATACATCACTCCCTACTCCCTCCATAGTGATATAGTGATACATCACTCCCTACTCCCTCCATAGTGATATAGTGATACATCACTCCCTACTCCCTCCATAGTGATATAGTGATACATCACTCCCTACTCCCTCCATAGTGATATAGTGATACATCACTCCCTACTCCCTAAATAGTGATATAGTGATACATCACTCCCTACTCCCTAAATAGTGATATAGTGATACATCACTCCCTACCCCCTCCATAGTGATATCGTGATACATCACTCCCAACTCCCTCCATAGTGATATAGTGATACATCACTCCCTACCCCCTCCATAGTGATATAGTGATACATCACTCCCTACTCCCTCCATAGTGATATAGTGATACATCACTCCCTACTCCCTCCATAGTGATATAGTGATACATCACTCCCTACTCCCTCCATAGTGATATAGTGATACATCACTCCCTACTCCCTCCATAGTGATATAGTGATACATCACTCCCTACTCCCTAAATAGTGATATAGTGATACATCACTCCCTACTCCCTCCATAGTGATATAGTGATACATCACTCCCTACTCCCTCCATAGTGATATAGCGATACATCACTCCCTACTCCCTCCATAGTGATATAGTGATACATCACTCCCTACTCCCTACATAGTGCACGACTTAGTGAGGTCGCCATTTTGTAGTGCTGTCTGAATGCCTAGTCAGAATTGTCATACCCAATATAGGGTACTCTATGTATCCCACAATGCGTCAAGGAACTACCCAAACACATATATATATACTGTATATCCCATCATGCATTGCGCTGAAAGAAAAATGGCAAACCGACGATGTAGATCTGGCACGTTTAATTATGTGACAGCAATGACATTATTATTATGCATTATTCTAAATATATTATCATCATCATTTTATATTATTCTTTGTATTATTATTAATAATAGTATTACTATTATTACTATTATTATTATTATTATTATTGTTATTATTATTGTTATTATTATTGTTATTATTGTAATTATTATTATTATATAATTATTAATAATAATAATAATGTCACCCAGAAATCCTGTGTGTTAACAGTAGGAAGAAAAAAGGACATTTGGTTAGACAGGTAGAACAGGCAGCGAGGGGGGACGGACGGGCGCCCTTACCTCCCAGGGTGGCGGAGATGAGGATGTGGGTGCCATACTTCTTGATGATGGTGTCGATGAACTGCTGGGTGGTGGGCCGGCGGCCCAGGAGGCGGACGCTGCGCTGGAACTCGGGCATGAGCGGCACGGGGTTCCGCATCAGGTCCCGCCTCTCGATGGCCGTGTTCCTCACCTTCCAGCGCGCAAACTCCCTGGAGGGACGACAAAAACACACAACACAAAACACACACACAACACACATTAGTGCTTAATGTTTGTTGGAATCCTCGAGGAAAGCACGGGGTCTCAAGCGAGCGCAACAGCAATTCTAGTAGTGAGCTTTGAAGGTTTTTATGGGCATGGTGGGTGTTTGGACAATAAAAAGGTACTGGGTTCAATCCCCCACATGTCCACAGTCTGGTGGTGGCAGTAGCTCAGGAAGTACAGCGGTTGGAAGGTTGCCGGTTCGATCCCCCGGCTTCTCCTGGCAGAAACTGTCGACACCCCCTCACCCCTAACTGCTCCTGAGTCAGCCGTGCAAGGAGACAGCCAGCACGGCTGTCTCCTTGCACGGCTGACTCCTCCGACAGGTGGATGAATGAATGAATGTGTGTATGAATGGATGAACGTGAGGCATGACTTGTAAAGCGTTTTGGATGAAAGCGTCATATAAAAGGCAGGTCCATTTACCTCTACCTGTCTACCTGTCGGCATCCCTGAGCACTATCCCCTCACCCCCTGAAACCCATGCTCCTTGATTACATATATAATGTCATTTATGTATAATTATATTTTAATATATACACAATATAATGATATAATAATATTGCTGTTTGTAACATTTGATAAAATCTAACATTCAGTTAGTTATCTAACCGACAGTCTGTCGGACATTCATCGTCATTTTTTGTATTTACTGTATATTATTAACCGATTGGTTCCCAAATGGGCCATTATTGGGTTGAATAAATATGCCCGGAACATGCCTATAAAACTACCACCCACTCTACAGACACACAGACAGACAGACAGACAGACAGACAGACAGACAGACAGACAGACAGACAGACAGACAGACAGACAGACAGACAGACAGTGATACATAGTGATATAGTGATACATCACTCCCTACTCCCGCCATAGTGATATAGTGATACATCACTCCCTACTCCCTCCATAGTGATATAGTGATACATCACTCCCTACTCCCTCCATAGTGATATAGTGATACATCACTCCCTACTCCCTCCATAGTGATATAGTGATACATCACTCCTACTCCCTCCATAGTGATATAGTGATACATCACTCCCTACTCCCTCCATAGTGATATAGTGATACATCACTCCCTACTCCCTCCATAGTGATATAGTGATACATCACTCCCTACTCACTACATAGTGCACGACCTAGTGAGGTCGCCACAGACAGACAGACAGACAGACAGACAGACAGACAGACAGAAAGACAGACAGACAGACAGACAGACAGACAGACAGACAGACAGACAGACAGACAGACAGACAGACAGACAGACGACAGACAGGAATCCTTTAGGTGTACGACGTGCCTGCAGACAGAACCGTAGATAAAAAAACGAATCAACTCAAACTCTCCTTTTTTTTAAATATTTTTACATAAAAGCTGCTAAGAACGGAGAGTCAGAGGGATCCAGTCAGAGGACCTCATCATCATCACCGTGATGGTGCCCAGCTATAGGCGGCCAGCTGCCGCTAAACCGTTGACCTTCAAAGCAACCACACGATAACAGCACAGGCCCCCCCCCCCCCCCGCCGACAGTATCTCTCAGAAGA
>CM051006.1:8227321-8244821 GCA_027704905.1 Muraenolepis orangiensis
AGGCATAATGTCGGCGAGTTGTGGTGTTATTGGTTGCACAAATTGGGTTCAAAAGGGTTTTAGTGTTACGTTTCCTGAGGATTCCAGAAGGAGAACCAAAGCGAGAGGAACTGGATAAATGCAATGCATAGAAACAACTGGAAGCCTTTGTGTCATTTGCGACTCTGCGGTATTCATTCAAGATTCAAGATTTGTAATGTCCAACAAGGACATTACAACAAGTGCAATGAAATGCTCACTCCCCATTCCCTCCCGCAGTATTCTAAGTAATAGTACTTTTCTAAAACACTAAAGGCTGATGGATGATGTGTACATCTTCCTGTCAGGTCAGTATTTATTGGGTAACGATTAAGTTCAGTTTATAAACGTTTGATGACAGTTTGCTTTATTCAATGTTTTAGTACAAATGATCTCAGTTATTGCAATTCAAACCGTTCGAAAACGGTTAACAGTTAAATAGCGCTTTGACCTGACCACCAAGGGAAAAAAGGACCTTGTGCCAAACGCAAAACTGCAAATGCATGGAAATGATGTCACTGTTGGTAAACAAGAAACATCGCTATTGTGATTATTTTTGTCATTATTATTATATTTAATAATAACATTGTTTGTTACATTATGTTCTTACATATCTTCACATAATATTGCACTAGTGTTCAATTTGATGTGAATATTTCTACACGAATTATACATATTAAACTATGTGCCATCACATGACACAGACAATAAGCATGACCAATATTACCACATTAATTATTTGCACGATCCCTACCTCTGTCTGTGGGTAAAACTATAACTGCTAACACTTTACATGAGGGTACATTAATTAATGAGTGAATGTAGTAATAAGCAGTAACCAACCAGGATGCACAGAGCGATATATATATATATATATATATATATATATATATATATATATATATGCCAAACCTTGGCACTCATGTCAGCTTTGCGTGTAGCTTGCGCGGTCGACAGTTAATGTCGGATCTAGGTGGCTGCTTGCTTTTCAGCAATCCTCATAGAGCTCATTAGCTGCTAACACATTAGCTGCTCCCCCCCCCCCTCCTCGTCTCTGCCAGTACAGACGTTTTGTTTGGAGCAAATCCCGGCTGAAAAGGGAGAGAGTGTGAACGGATTGAACGGAATTGAATACTGAAGTCTGTCGCACATCAAACGTGAGACGCTTGAGACACACTCTCACACCATGAGGAAATGATCACTTGCCACGCTGGTAAACTGGTTAAGTAACTGACAAGTTAATGTGTCATCAACTGCCTTAATGTTCATGAATCTACACTGATTGTAAAGTGTCACCCTATAACTTAGAAGTGTGCAAAGGCAAATCAAGATCACCAGCAATCAGACCGAAATTGTGACATTTGTATAGAAAAATGCTACTTCGTACTAAAATTACCTTTGCCACACATCCTTCTGAGCAGCCGTTTCCTCCGGCTTACTGCCCGTGGTTTAATACACGACTTAATTGCACCCGAATTTTGGAGGCCACGCGCAGCACAACCCCACCCCCCCCCCCCCACCCCTAACAACCCCCCCCCCCTCCCCCCACCCCTAACAACCTGCCCGATGAATCTCAACAACAGAGGAGTTAGGTTTTTTTTAATGACTGTTCTGGTTGCTGCATCATGGCAGCTATTCTAGAGGCCGGCCGGCAAGATGAACCCAGAAGATCCTGTGGCACGCCGTCGTGTTGGTTACTCCTCGACCACGCTCGTAGCTACCTACCGCCTCCTGTATTCTGTTCCCCTATGCTTCACCTCTTAGGCTAGGTGTTCAAGACAAAAATATATCCGAACAATTTGGCGTGGTGTTGGAAAACATATGAATCAATCAAGGAAAATGTATCGACATGAAGCTAAAAACGAAAGCGATGACTCAGGAAAATTAATTTAGAATTTTAACAGCGGCGTTACTGTTACAATCTTGTTCCGATAGTATTCACGACCCAGAATGCACACGCAAAACTTTCCCCTGAAGGGGGCAGTACATATAATTAGTAGAAATAGTGTCGAACCGCTGAAAAAAACGTGGCACACAAACACAAAAAAGCGCCAAAGCTACAAACATCAAACAAAGCAGCAGAACACAACATGTGTCCGTACATAATTGCTATCCTCAAAAAAACAAAACACTTTGATTGACACAGCAGCTGCCAAAGCCAAAGGTCCAATCTTTGTTTCCCGATTTTTCCGATTTATTCATTATATATTTACGTTGGCGTAGGAATGAATAAAGAAAAATCAAATATTAAAAAAAATTTGTTCAGCTCTCGCCTTTGTGCGGAACTGTCAATGAGTCGAGTGCACAATAGTGAACAATCTGGACGACTTTCGACTGTTCTCCGCTATGAATCACGCTCATCATCAAAGTCGGTTTGATGGGGTTTTTTTTGCCCGGTCCGCCACCTGTCCACCGCGGAGAGCGTGTACAAAAGTTATCAGGTATTTCATTTTTTTTTGTGCACACTAACTAAAGTAAAGTAACTAAGGTGAAAGAAACCAACACGTCAATTCCAGACAAGAGCAATAGCAACACTTTGTTCCTTAACGGTCTGTACCTGCTACCCCTCTAGCTGACCATACAAACCGAGATGTGTTGTGATATCTGCAATATCTGTATACAATTGCTTATTATTGTGTGAGAGGGAAGAGACACACACTCAATTTATAATTGATATTTAACTTATATTAACACTGTTCTGTTTATACTGCCAGATTCATATAAACATTAAATGATGTTAATATGTACATTTGTGTAATTCGCTTCTTTGTTAATTTTATTATTTAAATGATTATTATTTATTAAAATTATTTTTATTATTAATTATTATTTTTATTATTTTTTTATAATTTTTTATTTTTTTTGTGATTGTTGTACACTTTGTAATTTTGTAAATTCCTGTCAATTATGTGACCTATTCAGAGCTGGTCATAACATGTCACTGTACATTGTACACCTCACCTGTACACACGTGTACACAAATAAACCACATCTAACCACGCACTCCAGTCTCTCCACTTCCTGGCTCTCACCGAGACCTGGATCACCCCTGAGAACACGGCTACCGCAGCTGCTCTCTCCGCGACCTACTCCTTCACCCACACCCCCGACCCTCTGGGCGTGGTGGAGGAACGGGACTCCTAGTCTCTCCAAACTGGTCATATCAGGTACTCCCTCTGGGTCATCTGACCAGATCGGCACTCGAATTTCATGCTGTTTCTGTTACAATCCCAACTAGGCTCAACATTGCCGTAATTTACCGACCACCGGGCCCTCTTGGTGACTTCTTTGACGAGATGGACGCCCTCCTCAGCTGCTTTCCTGAGGACGGCACCCCACTCGTGGTTCTGGGTGACTTCAACATCCAGTCGGATAAGTTACAATCTCCTGAATTCATTAACTTTTTTGCCATATTCGGTCTAACACTCACTCCTTCTCCCCCTACCCACAGAGCTGGGAACCAACTGGATCTTGTCTTCACAAGATCCTGCACCACCTCGGTGATCTCGGTCACACCCCTCCCTGTCTCTGATCACCATTTTGTTGCTTTCTCTCTCCCTCTCAAATCCCCCACCTCCCTAGCCACTACTCCCCACATTGTTACCTTCCGTAGTAACCTGAAAACTCTCTCTCCCTCTTCTTTCTCCGCATCTGTCCTATCCTCACTACCATCCCCCCAACAATTCTCTCTCTTGTCGGTGGAGGAAGCCTCCTCCACTCTGACTTCCTCTCTCTCCTCCTCCTTCGACTCTCTCTGTCCTCTCACCTCCAGACCAGCACGAGCCTCTCCTCCACCTCCTTGGCTGTCCGAACCTCTGCGGGCTTGTAGAGCAGAGCTACGGGCGGCCGAGAGAAAATGGAGGAAATCCGACTCCTCTGATGACCTCGCTCACTACCTCCGTCTCCTCGCTGGCTTCACCTCCACGGTATCGGCTGCTAAATCTGCCTTCTACCGTACAAAAATAAACTCTTCTGCCTCTAACCCAAGGAAACTTTTCTCCATGTTCTCTTCCCTCCTCAACCCCCCCTCCCCTCCCCCTCCCTCCTCCCTCTCAGCTGATGACTTTGTCACCTTCTTTACGAAGAAGGTGAACGACATTACCTCCTCCTTCACCCCCACCGCTTTCCTCCCTCCCTCCTCTCCCACCCCCACTAACCTTACCTGTTTCAACCCCCTCTCCCCCGATGAAGTTAACAAACTGGTGACATCTAACCACCCTACCACCTGCCCCCTCGACCCAATCCCTTCCTCTCTTCTCCAGGACATCTCGGGCGATATCCTTCCCTTCCTTACATCCCAAATCAACATCTCCCTTGAGGCAGGCCTGTTTCCGGCAGCCTTCAAGACTGCCAGAATCAAGCCGCTCCTCAAGAAACCATCCCTAGACATCACTGATGTCCAAAACTACAGACCGGTATCTCTCCTATCATTCCTGTCCAAAACCCTTGAACGGGCTGTCTCCTCACAACTTTCTTCCTATCTCTCCCAGAACAACCTCCTCGACCCTCACCAGTCAGGCTTCAAGGCTGCGCACTCCACGGAGACGGCACTGCTCGCAGTGACAGAGTCTCTTCGTGATGCCAGAAGCTCGTCCCTCTCATCGGTACTGATCCTTCTCGACCTGTCTGCGGCGTTCGACACAGTGAACCACCAGATCCTCCTCTCCACTCTCGCCGAGCTTGGAATCGCTGGAACTGCGTTATCCTGGTTCACCTCCTACCTCGCAGATCGGACTTATCAGGTCACATGGAACGGTTCCCTGTCCAAACCCTGCACCCTGGACACCGGAGTTCCTCAAGGCTCAGTATTGGGACCCCTTCTGTTTTCTCTTTACACTAAATCGCTAGGCTCTGTAATCGCATCTCATGGCTTCTCCTATCACTGCTATGCGGATGACACTCAACTGTTTCTCTCCTTTCCCCCCTCAGAAACCCAAATAGCAACACGCATCTCGAAATGCCTGGCCGACATCAGCAGATGGACAGCCGCCAACCACCTGAAGCTCAACCTTGACAAGACTGAGCTCCTCTTCATACCGGGGAAAGACTGCCCTCAGATGGACCTACTGGTCACCATCGAGAACACCCAAGTCTCCCCCTCAACCACAACAAGAGACCTTGGTGTGGTGGTAGATGACCAGCTGTCCTGCAATGCCAACGTCACCGCGGTGGCCCGATCTTGCAGAATTGCCCTCTACAACATCCGCAGGATCCGGCCCTTCCTCACACGTGAAGCGGCGCAGATCCTGGTCCAAGCGCTCGTCATCACCCGCCTCGACTACTGCAACTCTCTCCTGGCGGGACTCCCCGCCTCTGCAACCAAGCCCCTCCAACGCATCCAGAACGCAGCAGCACGCCTGGTATTCAACCTACCGAAATTCTCCCACGTGACCCCTCTCTTCCGCGAACTCCACTGGCTTCCGGTAAATGCTCGCATCAAATTCAAGATTCTGGTGCTGACCTTTAGGGCAGTCAATGGAACTGCCCCGGCCTACCTCCAGGCGTTGGTCAAACCCTACATCCCAGCCAGAGCGCTCCGCTCAACTTCTGCCAGGCGACTTGTTCGACCTTCACTAAGGTCAACCAAACATCGCTCGTCCAAAACCCAGCTCTTCACGGCTCTGGCCCCACAGTGGTGGAATGAACTCCCGTCTCATGTCAGGACGGCAGAGTCCCTCGCCAGCTTCCGCAAGAGACTCAAGACCCACCTGTTCAGAGTCCATCTGGACTCTCCTTTGTGAAACCCGTAAACTTGCTTAAGTCCTGACATTAATAGCTCTTAGCATGTTGTATATGTTAGCAAGTATATGTCCTTAATGTTGTTAACACGCTCTTATCACAGCTACTTAAGCAGGTGACCTAGCAGTACGAAATTGTGTTATTCATCTTGTTAATATGAATACTTGTGAACTGCTGTATTTATATGTTTGCGTACCCCAGTGTTATGCTATTGTCTGCTTCAACTAATGTACACCTTGTAAGTCGCTTTGGATAAAAGCGTCTGCCAAATGCCCTAAATGTAAATGTAAATGTAAATCTAAACCAAATCTTCGCCTATAATATATTCAACATCACATTCCATCCCTTTAAGTCTTTTTTAGTCCTCATTACTTTTTTTTTAATGCCCTATTTCAATGTGTTCATTATTTGGGTTGTAATTCACATGCTCATGTCCTGTGACATGTGCTCACCCAGGTGTGACCGCGCGTGTGTGTGTGTGGCTGCACGCTACTTTAAGGTGTTTGCCAGTATACTGACGGTGGCGAGCAGGACCACAGTGTACTGGTGCTTATGGTGGTGGTTTGACACTCAAGCCAGAAGCCACTGGGTTTGATTCCCCAAATGTACACATTGTCCCTGGATGAATCACACCCGACCGACCTGCTCCTGACCCGCCATTCACTGAAAGTACCTTTGGATGAATGGGTCTGCTTAAAAAAAAAAAAGACTAGTACTCGTAGTAGAAAGGAACATGATACCTATTATATATACATATATATATATATAATTATTATTATTATAGCTACCTGTACTAAATGGAGTCAACGTTTTGTGAATGTTGTTATTTTTGGTTTTATATCTACTACATCTCTGGCTTTTAAAAATAAATCGAAAAAACGATGACTGCTGCTGTTGTACTCGATGATGATCCAAGTGTGGAGCCCAGATGGTGGACATGGCGCAGCTCACAAGTTATGAGCCAAAAGATAAAATCAATTAAATACAGTATATCACCCCAGCAGAGCTGGTCAAGGTTAGCCTCCACGGGGTTAAAGACAAACAACACACAGGACAAGATGGATGGCCTTTGTGTACTCGCCGGGTTCTGAATTCAGCAGAGGCTGGCTGGGAGAATGAATTATGTACCTGGGTATATTCCAGGTGGGGACTACAAACTGTAAACACATATTGTATGTTATAACCTACTTACTTACTTACTTACTTACTTACTTACTTACTTAATTCGGGAGAGATGTTTTAGACTATAGACAGCAATTTGAATGACCAATCTTCAATTCAGGAATAGAGAGTACAAAAGACTGTTTTTATATAGATGATATGAGTGTAGGTGTAGCATATATAAGTTACAACCCAATTGGTTATCAATTACTTTAAACATTACGTTAATGTGAAATTGTTATACAGTTATACAGTACATATGCCTAAACTGCCCTTTCATCAGTGAATCTAATCAGTGTTGAAACAGAGCGGAGCAGAACATCGTTAATGTTGCTTAAAGTGGATTAAGTTGCATTGATGGGGGGTTTCATTTAGCCTTTGAATCATCCAGAACACGCCTTACTTCTAACATCTAAATCTGGAGGATTAAATTGTCTTTATTGGTCACATACATGTACACACACATTAGTTGATTTGCATTTAACCCGTCCTAGTATTAGTGTACAGTGTGCAGCCATTTATTTATATACAGCTGCCCAGGGACCAGTGTGTCGGGGGTCTGGTGGACCAGTGTGTAGGGGGTCTGGTGGACCAGTGTGTAGGGGGTCTGGTGGACCAGTGTGTCGGGGGTCTGGTGGACCAGTGTGTAGGGGGTCTGGTGGACCAGTGTGTAGGGGGTCTGGTGGACCAGTGTGTCGGGGGTCTGGTGGACCAGTGTGTAGGGGGTCTGGTGGACCAGTGTGTAGGGGGTCTGGGGGACCAGTGTGTAGGGGGTCTGGTGGACCAGTGTGTAGGGGGTCTGGGGGACCAGTGTGTAGGGGGTCTGGTGGACCAGTGTGTAGGGGGTCTGGTGGACCAGTGTGTAGGGGGTCTGGTGGACCAGTGTGTAGGGGGTCTGGGGGACCAGTGTGTAGGGGGTCTGGTGGACCAGTGTGTAGGGGGTCTGGGGGACCAGTGTGTAGGGGGTCTGGGGGACCAGTGTGTAGGGGGTCTGGTGGACCAGTGTGTAGGGGGTCTGGTGGACCAGTGTGTACGGGGTCTGGTGGCTTGCTCAAGGGCACCTCGGGCAGTGCCCAGGTGTCTCCCCTCCTCAGGGACTTGAACCGGCGACTTTCAGGTTCCTCATGCCAAGTCCCACACAGACTGAGGTATCCTGCCATCCCCTAAGCATCCTGTCAATTCTCAGCATTCAATTCAGTCAATTGAACACAGTCCAAATAATGTGAGGCAATAAATCCCCCGCTCTGAAACACGATGACTCACAAAAGATAAGAGAGAGAAAAACAATATGGTGGCCCGGAAAAAAAACAATTTGCTTGCATAAGGAAAAGTATTTGGCACCACTGCTCTCAAGTTTCATCTGAGATTGCCAAAGAGGTGCTTACCTGGGAGCGTATAGACTTTGATTGTTTTCCAAAAACTCCATTACAACAACAACAACAGTTTTCCTCTGTTGCCGTGGTCAGCAGAATCCACCCCTCGCAGCTCATTCAAGCATCTTTTATTCTGTTGTATTTCTTCCTCACCAAATGCTGCTGAGCGGCAGGGGCACCGAGTAGATAAACCAACGCCCTGCAGATATGCACTGACACATCTGCCCCTTGCAGTTGTTCCACGAGGATGGTTTGTTCAGAGGGAACAATAAGATAACAATAAGAGGCCCTATGATATCTATTTAGTCATTTAACAGACACATTTAGCCATTTATCAGACGCCTTTTATCCAAAGCGACTTTCAGGGAGTTTCTATTCAGAGGCTCGCCCTTCATGGGCAGGTAGATGGCCGGGGGGCATCTTGCTCCAGGATGCCTACAGGTAAACGGCAGACATTGGGGTTTTAAACCCAGGACTTTCTTTTAAGTCTGGGAGTCAAAGACCCTTTTACACTAGACTAGATGACTGGAGACAATCACACCTCAATGGTTAATGGTGGATTTGGTGTGACCCCACACTACAGGCCCGGCTCTGTGTCCCAGGGTGGAATGGGGTTTTGGGACAACAATGGACGTTTTACGAAAACAAGATGATTTAAATGTCGATTTGCCAGTGATCACTGATCACACCATCACTTCACTGGTGGGGAAGAGGAAGTCCTGACGTTTGATCGATTGCTTCCATGGTGGATGAGTTAATACATGAAGAAATTAAAAAATCAATTAATACATTTTGGATGTCCTAAAAACCATGAAACGGGAAAACAGCTTTGCGAGGCAAATACATATTTAACAGGATATATATATATAGTCAAACGGAAAGCAATAAATGCATCGCATCTTCTCCGGAGAAGAACCATCTTTTTGTATTTTACTTGATGAAGTGGAGGATTGGTTCTGCCTCATCTTGGGCCTACTGTGTTAATGACCTGAAGCCTTTTCTAGGCACCACCGTAGCTTCATCCCAGCGGGGCAGAGTATATTCACGAGTAATTCCATAAGTACTAGTATCATGATGATGATGATGATGATGATGATGATGATGATGATGATGCTAACCTCGGCCTTGTGAGGATAATGAGGCTCACTTTAGTGTTGCAACGGAGTGGACATTTTCACACACAGGTGAATGTCCTTCTGTGAACACTGCGGTTACCGGTAACACCATCGTTTCCCTCGAGCAGCCGTCATGTTTTGGTCCTCCCCAGACTCGGAGCTTGCGCGTGTTGCCAGGTTTGGTTGACACTGAACGAACGTGATTAAGACTCAGAGATGTACCCGTGTTTTAGCATGGCTGTGGTCATGGCTTTTTTTAGGTTGGATATAATATATTACAATCTCAGTTGATCCAGTATGTTTGCTCGCTTCCATGGCTGCTCCATGCTGTGTTTGTGTGCCAATTTGTTTCATATCTGGCAACCTGGGCACTCAGATAATAGTGAACATGCAGGCCAAAACAAAAACAGACGTTCCATCCCGGAATGGACATTTCAAAGTAGAACATACTGGCTGTAACATTGTTTGTCAGAGAAGCCAGTATTTCGACTTTGTGTGTATCCTCAATCTCTGATGAACTATCATGGTCATTTTATGATTCAGCACAGTGAATTTGTTACATATAGCACCTTTATATATTCTCATTCTAATGTCTACTTATTTATCACCATCCAATGCACCGAGCGCATCACACTCATCCATGCTTGCAACGTGCAACTGCCACAAGACAAAATACAAAAGAACCCAAACAGTCAATGGGTCCAACCATAGACTAACCCATATAACGCACATCCAGCCCCTGTTACACTTAGAACCCATACAGTCAATGGGTCAAAATCTAAATCTGGAGGATTGAATCCTCTTTGTTGGTAAACACACAATGAAATGTGTTTTCCTGCATTTAACCCATCCGTATTAGTATTAGTTGCAGTGGGCAGCTATTTTTTATTTAAATCGGATGGGATGTGGTGCCTTGCTCAAGGGCACCTCAGCAAACACCCAGGTGACTAACACAGAATTTGGAATGGAATGTCGTTTTTGGTCATTGGTTTTGTATTGTAATCCTTTCAACTGTGACAGTTAGGACAGTTTGGGGCGGCAGTACGGCTCAGGAGGTAGAGCCTTACTTACTGGTTCCATCCCCCGGCTCCTCCTAGCAAAAAGCTGTCAAGGTGTCCTTGAGCAAGACACCCTAATCCTAACACGATTGGGCCGGACCAGCTACTCCCTGGTCATATCCTCCATGAATGGCTAGCCGTTCATGGAGGATATCTACTGTACTGTACTGTACACTTCATTGTCACAGTGAATTCAACACTACTACCACTAGTTCTAAGATTGTTATTCACTGTGTGTCTCGGTTTACTGCGCTAATTGCCTTGCCGAGATTTTAGAATGCACATAGACAGGTCTCTAGGGTTCAACTTGTTAGTTTAACCTTTGAGGCCAAGTGGTCAATCCGTGTACAACCTAATGGCCATAAAAACGATGCAAAGACAAACACAAATATAGTGTTAATATAGTGGTACTAAACTCACATTTTCAATTTTCGTTATACAACATGGTGTAGCATGTTGTAGCAATACAACATGTTACACCTTACAAAAGGTACATAAACATCCCTATATGCATCATTGATTTGAACTAAAATCTGCAGTGGGCTTCCTGTACGTCAAATAGAAGGCTTTCATTTGATTTCACCTAAACATACTTTATCTGCCATGGAGAAGGGGGAGGGGGATCTAATAGCCCTTGATTCCCATGAGATTAATTAGCAACGACTCTCTCTTTGCATTCCCACCGACTATTGACTCCTTTTCCTTTCATTTTAATTGATGCTAGGTGCTCAGACGGATCAATGGCAGAACACAACATGCTTTGAGACCCGAGAACAATGAATGCAGGGGTTGTGTTTGTGAAGGCTGTAGAAAAACTAACTAAATACAAATGCATTTTGAAATAGCAGCCCATCAACAAAAATCGTCCCTTAAAAGTATCTGTATATATATATATGTATGTGTTGCACAGTATACCCCCTTGCTACGGTTGCAATTTCAGGTTGCATAAACAGATGTACAGTATGTATGATTCACGTCAACGTCACGTCTCACACGCTAGCTAGTGTCAGCGCACGAGATGGTGGTCGCTCAGGGCTGAGGAAACCAGGCTTTCCTCCCTAGACCATATGAGTACCATGAGGCAGGGGGAAATGTCAAGATCATACAGAGGGCACCGTCTTACAGATTGTCATGTTCTCTTTTTATGTATTAATATTATTATTATTATTTTCTTTCTTGTTTCTGTTGCATTGCATAATAGATCAATAGATTTGGGGGGAAATCGTACCCCATGCTCCCATGCTGAGAACTTTGCATGATTCTGAGGAAACTAAATCGGTCAGCGTAAAAAGGTCTTTAGTCTGGTAATCGTGGGGTAACATGACCGCGGCTTCATCTATCGCAGGAAGACGTGGAAGAACGGAATGCCAATCCTTTTTGAATACCACATTAGAAACCAGGTCTCGTACATACGAGGCGGTGGAACGTTGTGTTGTATTGGGGGGGTTGGTGCTTACTAGGGCTATTTGAGTTCTATTCAGCTGTTCTTTGGTGCTGATGGTGCTGGGCGGACACAGCAGGTAAACAGCAGCGCAGGAGAAAAAAAAAGTCGGTTGCCTTTTTTAAGGGGAAAATGTGTGATTCATTGCTGCCCCTAACACCAAATGATGAATACAAATCAGGACGGAGGAAATGTTTAAAAAAAAAATTATAATAACCACATGCTTGCAATGTGTTTTGTGTAATGTGTTTGTTTGTGTTGTAGATGCATGCTAGAAATGATGCACTTGAGAATCACTGATTCAGTGCTTGGTTTAAAATTAAGACGTAAAATGCAATGCTGGCAAAAAAGGTGTACTTATAACAAACAACAAATACTGCATACTCAAACTCTGCAGCAACCGCCGTGGGAAAAATCCCAACTGCTTTTCACTACACTTTGAACTACTACAATCCCAACATGTCCATTCAAAGTGGTTTAAACAATTTAAACACACACACACACACAGTAGAACAAGTATAACAAAAAGGCAATAAAAATTAATATAAGTAAAGAAATGTTTTTGATCTTCAAGTGCCTTCATTTGAAGGGAGTGTTACCATGATATGTCTGCCAACTGGAATATTGGCTGGCAGGAGTCATTTTCACAACTTCTGTTCTGTTAAAGAGTGGTATTCTCTCATAGCTGTTTCTGAATATCGTAACAGATGGAAGGATGGAAATATTGAGAGTGAGGAGTCAAGAGGTTATTTTGAAGAATGGATATTTTCTTTCTCCATATTGGATTCATGAAGAAAAAACACCTCCATACTTTACCAATGCCCTTGAAACGTTGTTCAGCACAGCACCATGTGCAGATAAACACAATTGCAATATGTGTTTTGCTATCTGCTTGAAATTGAGCAATAATACGATATACAACTTTCAGAAATCAGAATGTGAGTAATGGCTTACAGAAGATTGTCTAAGTGTCATAATTGTATTCAATCAAATGGACCCATGGAAACCAAATACTTTTATTTGAATTGCACTTGTGCTGGTGTCTGGAAGACATCATTCGGTGAAATAACAATACAACAGTCTAACATCATTTAAATTGTTGATCCTTTTGCCACAGCACAGCTATTTTCAGCAAACTATAAATGTATTCATCCTACAAACGCTTTTGGATTATTCTTAAACTTGAGAGGGGATAGTACAAAGGACTGGATTAAGAGAGTCTACCGATTAAAACAAATTTAATAATTGGTTTAACAAATTGTACCTTCAAAGAGCCGATGTGCCTCAGAGGGTTACGAGTGTATATGGTGCATTTTAACACCTGACCTTATAACCAATAGTAACATGTTTTGTTTAAGCAGGTACACTAAAGTGAAGTTTTATTTGCTGTGGCCATAAAATGAACAGTAATTACTGGCAAAACAGGGTAAAAGATATTAAAGTCGACAATAATATTCCTATGTAATGTCTTATCAAGTAAATGGCCATCCTTACTTTGCAAAATTGTGTAAAATGATTATGTAATTAAATATGCAGATAGCACAGCAGCCTAATAAACCGTATGTATTCCGTGAAGTGTTTTTGCTGCGTAAACTCCTACTTTGAGCATTTCCTCTGAAACGAAAGTAATAACTGTATGTTATTTCCCAATTAGAAGATAACAGCTTCAGTACAAACAGCAGTGTTCAAATTATACAGAAAATGGAAAGAAACGTGTTTTAGCCTTTTTTTTGCAGCTCACACAAAACTGCTGCACACACATAAAGTTACATGAATTGTTTAAAAACAAGAGGGAGACAATAACTACATGAATACCTAGAAGTAATTCTTTTTTTAAATGTCAACTTTTCTGTTCTACTTCTGGCTATGTCAACCAGTAGCTGTGGTGGACTCAAGGTTTATAGTAAACCATGAACATGTTTGGCAGACGATGAACTAACCTGTTTATGTTTCAATGACAGAAGCTTCACTTTGTAGACACATTGACAGCATGTACATTTTCCAGACAAAAAAGGCCCCTCCAATTCAAAATCGATCTTATAGTGAGATCACAAGTGTTCCAGAGTGTCCACACAGCCACCCAGCGAGATCGATCAGCCACAATTGATCACAGTTCAATGGGTAGGCTGGTAGGTTGATCTAACCCTATCATACATCCGGGTGGACCAGGGTCTGAAGTCACGACAGGAGTTACTACAGAGCTTGAAATACCTCCGTCATGGATGACCAACATCACACCTGGTGGTAAAAAAATGCACTCTTATAAACCCCATGAAAATGTGGTGTGATCAAAGCCCAGGGTACAGGGAGTAAGAAGCACCAAGCGGGAGTTTGAATGGAAAACCACCTTCAGTGCCTCACGGTTGGTCGGTTACAGTAGTTGGCAAGTCTGGTGTGCGGCTGTCAGGGGGGAAGGAAGAAGTGTGTGTCTAGCTCATAGCGTTGGCCCTTTTTTAGTGTGATGAAGTGTTGCACCGTGCACACACCTATGGATTCATTGAAGTCGATTGCTGAACTACCGGGTGTGCATATTGCATGCCAACAAAACACTAATCAACCCAGAATTGTAAAAAAAAAAGCAACTGACAAATTGCAGATTGAATCACCCAGGGGTCTTAAAAGTATTGACTAAACAATAAAGTCTGCTGTCCTCCTGTGCAATATGTTATTGTTTTGGATAGTTTTCTCTTGGTGGCTGCCAAAACAATGTTCAATGGAGAGTTAAGGCATTTTCCTACTTTCCTACTTCAAACCTAACCAACATTCCCTGATTAACTAAAAATTATAATAATGATAATAATAATAATAATTATTATTATTATAACAATATGTCTACTACAATGATAACCATAATGGCAATAACAATACCATTTTTTTATGTTCTAATAATATGCATTTTGCAGATTTAGCTTATTATACTGAGACACATTTCTGAAGTGAGTGGGTTCTCTGTTCATCTGAAAACTGAAGCCCAATTATCCTAGCAAGTGTTAATTCTGAAACTTTGTTACAGGTAATTGATCATTAATAATGAATCACCCAATTTCTCCATACACCAATTATCAAATGAAATACAGTTGATACATGACAAACTAATTGACAGTTTGGCTACATATAGCTTCAGTGGCTAATTGAATACATACATTTGCAGATTTGCAGCAATCTGCAAACATCTCATCTCATTTCCGAGTTGTAACAAGAGAGAGAATTTGAACCAAATCTCCAAAAACAGCCCCCCTCTCCCTCTCTGCTTCCTCTCTACGTTCCTTCACCCCCCAGAAGTGGTACATTTCATGTACCTCTGATTGACAGGCAAGTTGGATTGCCAGAACCAATCAGGGAAGTAATGCTCTGATTGGTTGGAAATTACCCGTGAGCGCTCTCTAAACTCGGAATTGGCTAATACAGCGGCAGGCGCAATCTACTCAAAACAGATATTCTCACAGGTTATTACGGCACTTATGACTTATGATGAGAAATGATACGTGTATAATGTAGCGTGCCACACATTCAAAAGTCAGTGTTGAAGTGACAATTAACTGTTATCTCTCTCTTGGCAGCTGTGATTTCACTTTATAAGAAAAGCGTATCGGAGGCATTTTCCGATACCGGTAGCGGAACCACTCTAGTGCGATCACGACTCCAAATGTTTCAATTGTCCTTGTTTTTTTTTCGGTCAATGAGCACCAGGAATCGTCACGGAACAGAAGTTCTATCTATCACAGCAAAGCCGAGAGACGTTTCCATCCACTGCCACATTTTCACATGGTCCTAAAGATCTCCTCAATGCACGGAAGTGCACACCGGAGGAGGATCCATTCTGCCGTCCTCACGACCCTCTCCGTTCATATCGACACGTCAAGCGGCATACAAACCCCCAAAATGCCGCCGTCATCATCATCATCATCATCATCATCATCATCATCATCATCATCATCATCATCATCATCATCATCATCATCCTTCTAATCCAATCATGACGTCACCGCCGGCACTAGGGTCAGTGCACCCATGCAGTGGAAAGGGAAACAAATGCGAGTGCCAGTGGCGCCCAGATGCCGCTCGCCCCATCTCATCCATTGGCCGCAAAAGCGCATTTTCCCGATGCGATAGCTCTCATTATGGCGCCGAGCGGCGTGCGGACAGGTTCATCTCTCTAATGGGACCACCATGGGCCAAATTTCAGACCTTCCAATCTCAACACCCCAACCCCCCCCCCACCCCCTCCCTCCCTCTCCCTCCCTCCCTCCCTCCCTCCCTCCCTCCCTAGGCTGAGAGAGGGTCATAAATTGTATGCAATTCCCGCCCTCTTAGTTCATAAGAGTTGTGTCCCGGAGTGAGGAGAATATGAATATTGAATATGACAAGAACACACAAACAAATAACAGACAGGCAGAACAAAAGTGGAGGTTTTGAAATGTTGGAAAGGGATATCTCTCTCTCTCTCTCTCTCTCTCTCTCTCTCTCTCTCTCTCTCTCTCTCTCTCTCTCTCTCTCTCTCTCTCTCTCTCTCTCTCTCTCTCTCTCTCTCCTACACATGAGTCTCTCTCTCTCTCTCTCTCTCCTCTCTCAGTCCTCTCTCTCTCTCTCTCTCTCTCTCTCTCTCTCTCTCTCGGCAATCTCGCCAATAACGCAGATTTGGGGCACCCCATTCCAGGCGTTCTGTCGTGAAATGAGAACGCCTGGGAACGAGGTCTCCCTCCCTCTCCCTCTCCCTCTCCTCTCCCTCTCCCTCTCCCTCTCCCTCTCCCTCTCCCTCTCCCTCTCCCTCTCCCTCTCCCTCTCCCTCTCCCTCCACATCTATTAGCATCACCACATGCGCTAATATTCCACATTTATGCATTGAGTGTCCCACAGCTATGGACTACTTTAGGGCTGTCGATGCGTACGCATGCATTGACTGGTTTGTCGATACATATTTGGGTTCCGACTGAACATAAGAGTCAGGAAACGGATGTTGGATAACATCTGTTATCCAACAACCGTTGGATAACAGATGTCTTGGGGTGGTTTCGAAAAAAAGTGGAGCAGGCCATATAACAATACAATGCGGTGAATAAAGTGTAAACATAGCATGGTGACGGATAGCAGAAGTGACACCAGCACACTAGGGATCAATTTATTTGTTTGTTTACCTGTTGTTGCCATGGCTGTTGTTCTTACCGTCGGATAGAAGAGATGAGGGAATATGGGACATTGGAAATCTGCATTCCATAACAAACGCTCTCTACATATTTTTCCATCTGCAATTTAATTTGGCAGATGCTTTCATCCAAAACAAATTATGACTGTTTCTTGCTGAAGGAGGGTGGGGGGGGGGGGGGGTGGCTGACAGGTAGACCGCAGACATTGTGGTTTCGAACACACGGCTTTGCGGATGAACGCCTGCACTACTCACTATTATAATCTTAGATGTTTTACCCTACCCTAACCCTATTAAATCCAACCCTAATCCAACCCCTGTTTCATTGCATGTGGGCCGAGTTAGCAAATTGGCATTTAAGTACTAATGGATACACAAGGAACTGTAGCCCCAACATGCCTTCCGACACGTCAATGGAAACCCCCCCCCCCCCCCCCCCTGAGATCACTTTA
>CM051006.1:8247321-8249821 GCA_027704905.1 Muraenolepis orangiensis
CCCCTCCCCCTCCCCCCCCTCCCCCCCCCTCCCGGCGATCAATAGACACCCTTTATTATCAGAGGGCGGAGGAGTGGGAGAGGGGGTGACGTATGACGCCATCATCAATGCTGTGTACGCCGGGATGCTAATAAATAAAACGACAAGAGAGCCTTGGAGACCCAAGTGGCAGTGAGGGGTCCATCTGCTCAACGGATAGTTAATAAAAGGGAACAATACCTTAAAAAGATGGTTTTGCATCATGCAAAACAAGCCGCCGCCTCAGATCACCCGCCATGGTCCACGAAAGTGTGGTGCTGATCAGGTGGCTCGTCCAATTAGAAATGTGCATAATCTCCATGCATTAAAACCAAAAACCTGTTTTAGATTTTTTTTTCTTATCAGGGCCGGCTAATTAATGAGGAAGTCTTTTTGTTTTAACGAATTGAACGAGTTGAGTGGGCTGTGCATGTTGGAGCATACGGTGCGGCCTGGGGGACGCGCTGGGCAGGATTTCGCATTTGGACGCAAAACTTTTTAATTTCAGTGGGATCCTTAATGAAAGAGACCATTATCTCTTGGCCGTGTACCATGTGTTCCGTAATCCGTCAAGTCAATTGAATATTGGGCCTCATATTTAACGGTAGACTAATTTAGAGATCACACTTTGGATAAATAGCTAAAGTCTGATGGCGGACAAGCTGACAGCTGGGTTGATCGGTGCAGTTTCACTTTTTTTCGCTGCATATTTTTTGTTTTCGACGTTGCTGGAGGCAATGGCTAGCATCGGTAAACAGGATCAACGTTGAACCAAATGAACACAGTGAAGACAAAACGTACAAATACACTAAATATAATCCTTTTTCTGAAAGCTTCACCCACTTGCACACACAAATTATTATTGTTGTTGTGTATTGTTATTTTTGGTGGAATATTTCTGCAACAAAACAGAAAACAGGGTGTAACTCCCCCCTAACCCAACTGCATTGTTGGTTTTCCCTGACATTTTAGGACTGCTGGGTAGAAGGGCGACTTGTGAAGACCAGCCTTTCATGGTGTCACCAAACTGAGAGCCCTGCTGCTCTGACACATGGTGACACATTAGTCGTGGGCCTCTGATTGTGGCTTTCGAAAATAGAAAATAGTTCAGGCTTCCGGTTATGATGGATTTTTCGGGGGTAATTATATAGGACAATACCTTACAACAGGTCAGGTGTTGGAGGGACATGTTTAGACAGCCCATTAGATGGTTAGCGGTTACGTCAGGGTTTCGATGCGGTTAAGGTCAGCGCATCCTGTCTCATGAAGCTAACCCCATTAGCCATTGCTTTGGAAAGCATCTCCAGACTCCAGCGGAATCCAGGCTCTTTGTCATGACGTCATCTAGTAAATAATTACATACCGCGGCGCATCGCCGAAGCACCGCGGCGGTGGACGTCCGTCCAAAGCACTCGAAGACACTTTATGCCTCGAGATGACCATCTAACCATCATCTTATCGCCAGCAGTTGGGAGTTAAGTGCCTCGCTGCTCGGGGAACACCTGGCTCGCTGGAGTGCCTCGAAACAATGAAATTATATTGATTCACCCAGATGAATCCAACAGAATGTGTTTAGATTACCCAGGGTGATCTAAACGAAATGGTTTAAAATAAAAGAAAGTAAACACACAATTCAGATTTACAAGTATAGGTTGGACATCCATTCAACCGTCCACTGTGAGAGGTAATATATATATATACCTCAACGAGAAGGTAATATAGGGGAAGGGGACCAGACATTTCTGGCTTCCGATGGTTTATTCAGGTCTTCAAAGTAATGTGAAGAACGCGGGTTGGCTTTTGAGATGCCATTACGTCGATGCCGTACATCGGGGGGGGGGTCATTTAAATCCAATACCGCTAGCATCCCACCGCAGAGCGCTGCGCAGGTAATATATGTGGTTGCGGTACACATCACATCAACACTACTCAGATGGCGTCACCAATTGCAATGATGATGAGAGCCAATGTGTCGCTCACTCTCCACACTCTCCTAACCCGCCGCCCCGGAGCTCATCTCCACGACCCCCCCCCCCCCCCCCCCCCCCAGGGTGGGGGCGGTGGGAGGTGACCAAACGACCACCGAGAGTCCCGCACTTTTCACGCTAAAAACATTTTCATTCCTAAATAACAACCTCCCATCCCGTGGCTTTTGATTACCGGGCTATACTGATTTGAAAGCCTTTAAAAAAAAATAAAGAAATGCATTAATGGCGTTGTAGCCACCATTTGCATTTATATTGGATTTCTCAACTGCCCACACCCCCCTCAACCCCCCCCCTCCACCCTCCCCCCGCCACCACACACACACACACACACGCACACACACACACACACACACACACACACACACACGAAGATACACACACACACACACACACACACACACGCACACACTAGACACACACACACACACACGTAGATACACACACACACACGACACACACACACACACACACACACACACACACACACACACACA
>CM051006.1:8254821-8257321 GCA_027704905.1 Muraenolepis orangiensis
CAACAAAATAGTTGCTATCGTAAGTGCATAGGCTGCGTGGCCCACACCTGTTTAAAAAAGTGTTTTCTTCATCATCATCATATTTTTTTTTAACAAAGTAAAGTATATATAAGTATATGGTTGTTGTTGTTGTTGTTTTTTGTAGCTACAGCAGTTCTGTACAAATAAGGAATCGGTGCGCACAACCACCTGGTCATAACGGCATAATTATTCAAAGTTGCCTGCATCAAACTTTCAAAACGCTCAAACCCTGCCGTGTCACTCTGCCCCTCGATGGCCGTACCTGACGGATGTCAAACAGTCCACGCTTACGGTGCTTTATCTTTCATGAGAGGCACCATGCTATGTGTGCACGACTGATGCACCATTTAAATTGTCTCACAACCAAAGTGATAAACTCGCATTGATGGCTGAATATGATGCCTCGACTGGTTTGAAAATCAAGGAAAACATGACACACACACCCAAATACACACACACACACAGACACACACACACACACACAGACACAGACACAGACAGACACACACACACACACACACACACACACACACACACACACACACACACACACACACACACACACACACACACACACACACACATGCACACACACCCAAATACACACATAAACACACACACACACACACATACACATACACATACACACACACACACACACACACACACACACACATACACACACACACACACAGACACACAGACACACACACACACACAGACACACACACACATACACACACACACACACACACACACACACACACACACACACAGACACACACACACACACACACACACACACACACACACACACACACACAATCATACACCCACACACCCACACACACACACCTTGTTGTAACAGCCCCATCACAAACTGAGCACAGTGCTGGATTGTAATAATTGTATAATATATTTTTGAGTCGCCTTTGAGACTCATGTCTCCATCCGGGTCCGTCAAGGTCTATATTATGTAAATTAATTGTTTACTATTCATGCAAAAATATCAAAGCCGAGCGAGGCGGCGGGAGACCAGGAGACCGTGGCAAATCTATCTGTTGTGTCACACACACACACACGCATGCACGCGCGCACACACACACACACACACACACACACACACCACACACACACCACACACACACACACACACACACACACACACACACACACACACACACACCACACACACACACACACACACACACACACACACCACACACACACACACACACACACCACACACACACACACACACCAACACACCACAGGAAGAAGAAACAAACCACATCTCCTCTCCTCTCCATCCCGAAACATCTAATTGATCCCTGTATTAGATGCCATATCGCTGCAGGAAGCTGAAATATTGTCTGAATCCCCAAGCAGACAGAGATCAGAGGCACCCTGTTTGGGCGCCCGGAATAAAGAGATGAGCAATAAACAAAAACAACAACAACGTGTTGATGTTGAGATCTGAGGTCGGCTGAAGCCGGGGATATGGAGGGCGTCAGTATAGCTCAGGAGGTAGAGCAGTCACAACTGGAAGGTCGCTGGTTCCATCCCCTGGCTCCTCCTATAGCACTAGAAACTGTCGAGGTGTCCTCGAGAAAGACACCCCCTAACCCTAACTGCTCCTGACGTGCTGCTGGCTGTCTCCTTGCACGGCTGACTCGGCCATCGGTGGATGAACGTGTGTATGAATGGGTGAATGTTGTAAAGCGCTTTGGACAAAAGCTCTATATAAAAGGCTGTCCATCCATCCATCCATATCCATTTGTATCACAGCAGGGCCGTAGGCCTGTCGACCGTACCTGTTCTGAGACCCGTTATACTAGCCAGACATGCCATCAGGCATACTTATCCAGCCTATGTTCAGCTATATTTGCCGAATAAGTGGCCAGAAATGACCACCTTGCAGGTGCCAAACGCGGTGTGAACCTAAATTCTACCCTACACGTTGGACGTGCCAAACAGCTGACAATCTTACACTTTTGTTAGTGTTGCTGCAGCCAAAACCATCCATCCACTGATGCTGCCCTACTGTCACTTTAAAATAGCTTTTTGCACCGTCCGCATCCATATGTACAGTATATATCATCCATTAGTCACATTATTGTTTATTGTGTATAGTATTGTTATAGTACAGTGTTGAGTATGGTATATAGTATAGCAAATAGTAGATCATATATAGTGTTGTTTATAGTATAGTATTGCATAGTATAGTAAAGTGTAGTATAGTATAGTAATGTTGTTGAAATTCAGAACGCGGGAGTGAATGGGGAGAAAGCATTCCATTGCACTTGCTATATGTAAACAAATAAAGAATATTGAATCTTAAACCTTGGAACTTTAAAACTTAATCAACAGTATCCAAAATGTATTGGTGCCACCAGCTAGTGGCAAGTAGGCATAATGTGTAACCAAGTGTAGCACGTATCACCAGTAAAGCATGACGTATATATATACCCAGTGTAGC
>CM051006.1:8259821-8264821 GCA_027704905.1 Muraenolepis orangiensis
GTGTGTGTGAGCATGCAGTCTTGCATGCATGCTTGCATGTGTGCGTGTGTGTGTTCATAGAATGCTAGTACTTCTCCCCTTTTCTCCCAGAGAATAGCATGTCCGTATTCAGGTCAGAGTTTATGTACCGTCCTCACAGGCCTAACTCTGCCCCCATGGTGGCTGCATGTTCATGAAACTGGAAAACTAAGAGCTTTCCTTGCGGGGGATTTTTAACTACACTCCCCTCACCCCCCCACCACCATTCTGTCCACACCGTTCCACTCCACTCTACCGCACTCACGGCCCTGTGGCAACTCGGCAACATGCGGCCATCTTGTTTTGGACCTACGGGCAAGGGGTAGTGAAGCTGGCCAAAGCCATTATGACCACCAGAGTGTGTGTGCGTGAGTGTGTTTGTGAGTGTGTGTGTGTGTGTGTGTGGGGGGGGACGGGGACGGGGACGTGTGTGTGTGTGATGTGATGTGGAGGGACTCAGAGAGTCTGTGTGTGTGTGTGTGTGTGTGTGTGTGTGTGTGTGTGTGTGTGTGTGTGTGTCTCTGTCTGTGTGTGTGTCTGTGTATGTGTGTATGTGTGTATGATGCGGGGGGGCTCAGAGATTGGAGTGTGTGTGTGTGTGTGTTTGTGTGTGTGATGTGGGGGTGGGGGGGGCTCAGAGATTGGTGTGTGTGTGTGTGTGTGTGTGTGTGTGTGTGTGTGGCCGTGGTTGTGTTGTAACGTGACAGCATACATAGTGTGCAACATTTTAGTGCCGTCATAAAACTATGATGTCATAAAATATGCCATTTGGTAGAATATATTAAGTCATAATATATAAAATGTGATGGAATATTTGACATCATAACATATGGCATTTGGGGACAGACAGACAGAGAGAGAGAGAGAGAGAGAGAGAGAGAGAGAGAGAGAGAGAGAGAGGAGAGAGAGAGAGAGGAGAGAGAGAGAGAGAGAGAGAGAGAGAGAGAGAGAGAGAGAGAGAGAGAGAGAGAGGAGAGAGAGAGAGAGAGAGAGAGAGAGAAGAGAGAGAGAGAGACAGACAGACAGACAGATAGATAGACAGACAGACAGACAGATAGATAGACAGACAGACAGACAGACAGATAGATAGATAGATAGATAGATAGATAGATAGATAGATAGATAGATAGATAGATAGATAGATAGATAGATAGATAGATAGATAGATAGATAGATAGATAGATAGATAGATAGATAGATAGATAGATAGATAGATAGATAGATAGATAGATAGATAGATCGATAGATAGATAGATAGATAGATAGATAGATAGATCGATAGATAGATAGATCGATAGATAGATAGATAGATAGATAGATAGATAGATAGATCGATAGATCGATAGATAGATAGATAGGTAGACAGCTAGACAGATAGATATAATAATATATGTTGAATGATGGACACTTTCACTCAGAGCACCTAGAGTCCAGACCAAGAGTGTTCAAATGGTTAGCATGGGGGACACATGAGGGATTTGAACCTCCTTAACCCTGCCAGCCAGCCAGCCAGCCAGCCAGCCTCCAGCCCTCTGTACACGCTCTCCCAGCTGAGCTGAGCTGCACAGAGGGGGGGGCGAGGGGGGGGGGGGGGGTACACAACAGACATCCGCTCCCACGCCCACGCTCCTCCGCCGCCGTGACCTTATATAGATTTCCCCCCTCGCCACGAAGCACGCTGTCCTGGGAAATTCCTCCGAGTGACGGACAATAACTCCACTCCACCACACTACACACAGTTTAACCGGAGAGAGCGGCAGCGGGGTGGTCGGATGGGACTGGGAGTGTGTGTGTGTGTGTGTGTGTGTGTGTGTGTGTGGGGGGGGGGGGGGGGCTGGTGGTCTGATAACAGGGTGGAAGAACACTGGGGTGCATTGCTCGCTTTCGATGCGAGTGGACATCTTGAGAGTCAAGAGTCAAGTGGCGGCAGTTACGGGGGGCAGAGGTCACACGCGGGAGAGAAGACTTTAATGTGAACAAAACGTCCACGAAAAGGGCCTTCTTTTAACCCACCAGGTGTGTGTGTGTGTGTATGTGTGTGTGTGTGTGTGTGTGTGTGTGACGCTGACCCCTTGCCGTTATAACCCTTTTGTGAGCGTGTCCACCCAGTAGGATTGTGTGTGGGCGCACGGTGAGCTGTCACCAACGAGGAGGCTGATTGATGTATGTGTGTGGAATGTCCATCTAGGTGGACATTCCAATGTGTGATGTCACTAATTGGTATATTAGGAAATGGCTCACAGTTGGCTAATCCGCATCACACCTGGTGGTGAAATAGGGTCCCTTTAAGAAGAACTTTCAGACAACGTATCCAATTCTGGAAATTCTAGGGGGTAGGGGCTTGGGGAACCGGAAGGTCGCTGGTTCAAGTGCCCTGAGACACCTGGGTGCACTGCCGAGGTGCCCTTGAGCAAGGCACCAGACCCCCTGCTACACTGCTCCCCGGGGGGCAGCTGGATAAATACCCACTGCTCCTAATACTAGGATGGGTTAAATGCAGAGAAACACATTTCACTGTGTGTGTGTGTGTGTGTGTGTACATGTATGTGACTAATAACGAGGATTTAATTCTTTCAGATTTAGATATAGATTTCTGTACGCCTCATTGTGTCTTGAAAGAGACTTCGGGATCGCAGTATTCATAAGACAGTAGTCATGAGAATAGAAATGGACACTATTCCGCCTCAAGCCATACTGTATATAACAAAGTAGTTTAATTGAGTCACATAAGGTCCTGGTGGCCATCATTGAAATGGGGCAGTGTTGGTATTCGCCTCATCGGGTGGTCCGTCTCGTGTCAACTTGGTCGAGTCAATATTAAAATGTACCGTGCAGAATCGGCTGACCCATTTCTACACTTCCGTCACGAAACAGCTCCCTTACACACTTGGGAAGAAGGGCACTTTGGAAGAAAGTAGGACGTGATTCTTGCCCTCTCTCATTTCAATGCGACGATATAGCATGTTCAACAACTAGCCCTCGCGGGGGCCAGGAAAAGAGAAAAGTGCGGGAAAACGGACAAACATTTGAATCTGCACGAATCGGCATGCAACCGCATTCCTCCCTAAACCAGGAACATGACAGATGTAAAGCATCTATTGTGGATGCCCGGAAACCGGGCTAATTGTGTGCTTCGAGCTATAGTAATTGCATTAAAGTGTTTCAGAAGGGGTAATGGTATGCTTCTTCTTCTTACGCAATTACTCTCAGTTACACTCAGCAGGTGCCAATGCGAGCGGTAATTGTGGGGAAGAGCGGGCAGCTAAACAAGCGTTAGCGTCTTAGCGTAGCACATCCTGCCACCGCTGCGACACAATCCGCATGTATCAGTTACCCCCATATACTCTCATTATTAATATTATTATTATTAATAAAAACAGCATTTAGGCGGCAAAAAAAATAGCATTTACCCAACATAATTGCATTTACACATTTTTTCTCGGTTGAAAGGAAACAAGGAAACAAGGAAACAAGGAAACAAGGAAAGGAGAGGTAAAGATGCCCAAGCTTCTGGCAGAGAGAGGGGGGGGGGGGGCGTGGCCGAGGCCGCACATGCAGGACTTACCTATAAATCTTATATCGGGTCGTAAATCCCTGGCGGAATCTTTCCACAAAGGAGAGGTAGCTCCGCGAGTGGTGGAAGGGTCCGCGGTCCGAGATGAGCCAGTCATACTGCTTGGTGATGTGCTGCTCATTGGCCGACGGGTCCGGGCGCGACGACCAGACTGTTATATGATTCCATATAAACAGGAAGCAGGTGACCTCAATAAACCTCCAGTTCATGCTTTTTCCTATGCCGCTCTCTGTTCATTCTCGCTCCATTCTGTGTGGAGACCTGTAAGGGGGGGAGGGAGGGAGGGAGGGAGGGGAGGAGGAGATATGTGGTGGTGGTGGTGGTGATGGTGGTGGTGGTGGTGGTGGTTGTGGTGATGGTGGTGGTGGTGGTGGTGGTGGTGGTGGTGATGGTGGTGGTGGTGGTGATGGTAGTGGTGGTGATGGTGGTGGTGGTGGTGGTGGTGGTGATGGTGGTGATGGTGGTGATGGTGGTGGTGGTGATGGTGGTGGTGGTGGTGATGGTGGTGGTGGTGGTGATGGTGGTGGTGGTGGTGATGGTGATGGTGGTGGTGATGGTGGTGGTGGTGATGGTGGTGGTTGTGGTGATGGTGGTGGTGGTGGTGATGGTGGTGATGGTGGTAGTGGTAGTGGTAGTGGTGGTGGTGGAGGTGGTGGTGGTGGTGATGGTGGTGGTGGTGGTGATGGTGGTGGTGGTGGTGGTGGTGGTGGTGGTGGTGGAGGTGGTGGTGGTGGTGGTGGTGATGGTGTTAGTGGTAGTGGTAGTGGTAGTGGTAGTGGTGGTGGTGATGGTGGTGGTGGTGGTGGAGGTGGTGGTGGTGGTGGTGGGGGAGAGAGGAAGGGAGAAAGAGATAAAGCAATTTAAATGACAGTGTTCACAGGGGGGGGGGAAAGTATCCCATTCAAAGATGGCGAGACGAAAAGACATTTTTGGGTTCAGGGGTTAATTGTTTTGCTGTTGAACAAACAGCACGTCTCCCCCTGTCCCCCTAACATATCGTTTGTGGATATTATTTCACATATTGTTCTTTCATTTTTATAAAAATAAAGGGTCAGACACAGAAGAGACAGTTTCTTCTCCGTACTGAGCAAGTAACGATGCCCTTTGGCAGATGCGCAGACGTTACCTTCTTGGTTGTTTGGCCTTGTCTCTGGTGCAGACTAATTGGTGCCATGATAAGTTCAGACAAGGCTAAGAGGCAAGTTTATGATATGCTATGACATTATTCTGCTCATGTAGGAGAACTGCAATCCCCAGGGTGTACAATTACAGATGAAAAATCTGCAGAATTCCCACCCCCCCCCCCCCACCCTCCCCAGCAACTGACAATTACAATGAATGTTTGTGGAAAAATAGACACAACTCAACTGGGTGTTTCTGTTCAAGTATTAACAAGGGAATGCTCTTT
>CM051006.1:8269821-8272321 GCA_027704905.1 Muraenolepis orangiensis
CGCAAATTCATGCGTGAACTTGCAAATCAAAATAGGTTGGAACAAATAAATTATAAAGAGGGCTTGGGCTGTTCAGGAAATGGAAAATAAGTCGTAATACATTTGCGGATAATTTGTAATAGGCCTTCACTCTGTTCTACAAACTGTAATACAACAAAGGTCTATATGTAATGATACAGATGCATTTGTCAACTTTGTGACAATCATTGATTCTCCTGTTGAGCTGGGAAGTGCTAGCTGTGAGTGTGAGGTGCTAGCTAGCAGAGGCTAGCTGTGAGCATGAGGTGCTAGCTAGCACAGGCTAACTAGTGAGTGTCAGGTGCTAGCTAGTGCAGGCCTAGCGAAGCGACCATCTTCCAACCCACGCCGATGCGCTATGCTGGTTGCATTACAGATGAGGATTGATCATTTGTCCAATCGCAAATTTGCTTTCAAGCTCTTTCTATAATTAGTCTGTGGATTTTATTGATGGTTAAACGACTCGATGCTTTCCCTCTACTCAGCTCCACAAGGCCTCTTGTTTAAGTGTGCTCTAGCTCTGGGCCTGATCTTTCTAAAGCACATAGATACGCATGTGGAAAGACAACATTGTAAAAATAAATCTCCAAAACCAACTCAACCAAAACCAAATCCCTTTTAAACACCTACCTGCACCTACCCGACATTTGGATCAAATCCTATCCGCTAAATGACTGAATTAATTAAAATGAAAAAATCGAAGCGAGAACATCATTAGACTCGGGTCTAAATGTCAAAGCTGGTTCTAATCCCCCCCCTAGCTGGAGGGCTACACTCCGCTCAAACCCCCTGTCCCGTAGGAGAGAGACCTGACGGGGATACTGTAGTAGTCTGGAGAACAGGAGTCGCCGGGAGGTTGTAAATGACACTAGTGTTCGACAAGACAGTTCTTCTCAACTCAGGCATGTAAATGTCAACGGCGTTTATGTCACGACCCCTGGGATCAGGGTTTTCCACCGTGTGCTGTCCTCCTGGTGGTGAAGCTAACCTGAATTAGACAGCCAGAAAAAACTCCTCTCATGGCTTAAGCACATTACAGCCTATGGTACATACCTTGGGGTTTATCGAACTGTGTCGATTTAAGGAAAACTGTATTCTGTAAAAATACGGAATATCATTTGAATACAGTTTGTGTAGTGCGTACAATGCATATACATTGCATAACTTCCCAAAATGCATATACATATTGGCCTACAGCTATAAAATGGTAGAATCCCTGTGCTAGAAAAACTTATCACAGCAAAGTATGCTTAGTAGCTACAAAACGGGATTCATTGTGTGCTGTTCACTGACACAGCACACACTGAATGAATGCATTTCCTTGAATATCAACAATGAGTACAGCATATGACTAAGATATACAGTATGTGTAAATGTTACTCACAAGCAATGCTTTCACAAATCTGCTGATCAGCACTACTTTCTGCTACGGCAGAGTTCAACTCCACACATATTACTGGGGAGTACATCAATGACTCAATTGATCTGAGGTCACCAGGTATGAATAAAAAATATATATTGGAAATAATTGCTATTGTGTGTGCGGAACCTCAATTTGTTTGTGTGGGATTTTTGTTTTCAAAGCAAAGCCAAATCCACTCTGTTGTGTTAATTTTTATAAAAGCAGGAGAGGACTTAACAAAACAATCCTGTGAGACTCATCTCATGCACTGTTATTATTATATGTAATTTCTTAATTACCCACAGATTTTATCGCTGGATTCTGCTTTCTTTCCACGTGGATGATTCTCTCAGTAAAAATCAAACAAACAAAAATGAATCTCCAAATTTCCATTTTGCCAGCTCTACTTATTGGTGTTGATTCAGAAGTGACGACGTCATAGGTGGTGAGGTGACTGTGGTGTGTCAGCGGAAAAACCCCGACGATTGTAACGCCGTCTTTGAAGCCATCAATTTTGTCCAAAATTGGATTTCTTCTGCTTTTTTTTGTTGCTTTTTTTTCATCCAGACTTGATTGAGTTTGGAGAGAGGAGAGGAGGGGAAGGCCTGGGAAGATATATAGTATTTCTGTGTGTGTGTGTGTGTGGGTGGTCTCATCCTTTAGACGAAAAAACGTCATTTTGAAAATAACTTTCAACAAAGCGATTTCCTATATTGTGCAGGTGTCAAATCTAAGACTCCGTTTTGCCCGGCACCCTAACAGAGATTGGGGAATGTCCCAGCGACATAATATTCCATTCATAGATTGTCTTCATGTTGATCACAAGACATCACAAGTTGCAGTGATCAACGAGAAGAACCGCAAATACTTAACAGTAACAACTATACCGTAAACTACATGGCCTTGGCTGTATTGTCTGAGCTGATCATGTTAGATATTACTCTATGACCAAATCTATGAAGGTGAATTGAATCTGTATGTTCCATCAAGTATATTTGAAGGTAGGATTATCATGGAAAAGGTGCATGCTGTGAGCTTATAGCATCGCTGGCGTATGCGTATTAGCGAGAAGCATTCAAC
>CM051006.1:8287321-8289821 GCA_027704905.1 Muraenolepis orangiensis
TTAGTTACAGGCACACAAATTCAAAGTATTCACACCCTTTTTCTTCGAGGTGGGGAGGAGAAGGAAACCAGGGGAGATAATAGATACTGGCTCTGGTGACTGACTTGTTACCAGGAGTATTTTATACACACATCCTCCCTGCAAAAGCTGGAAGGATATTTGGAAAAGACCATGAAAACAAACACACTTTTCACAGTAATTGTTCTGCTCGTATCTGATTAAACAACAAGGGGGAGACCGGAGAGCCACATAGTTGGGGCGTTCGATCCCCAGTCAGAAGGTTGTCCGTTGGAACCCCAATGTCTGCAGTCTATAGTCCATCTAGCCTATATAGGCACATCCTCATGGTACTCGACTGACTAATTCGATTATTTATAACGAATAATAACTTTGAATTTAATTTAAAATGAAATTCAACGTTGCTTTGGGCAAAAGCATCTGCTTATAAAGAAAATGACCGGTAGATAGTCTTTGCTACAGTTGCATCCTTGGTGGGTTTGGCTGACCTTCCAGGGGAGAAAAAAAAAGAAAGAATCTCAGACTAATCTCTGGACGGAGCTAATCCTGTCCCGATCTTGACATGGCCCAGACTTTCAAGAAATCGCCCCCTACGACTTGAATAATTGGGCTGGCTAATGAATCATTGGCAGTGGATTCATCAGGCGATATCTATAGCCACCCCCCGCCGCCGTTAATATTTCAGGACGAGACACTTGTTCCTCGATGGATTCATCGCCCTCATCCCATGAATCATACATATAGAGCAGGCATTCATGAGGTCCTCGTTTTATGGACTCTGAGGCGATGTGCTCATCATCATCATCACCATCATCATCATCATCATCACCGCCACCATCTTGGCCATGGCATCTGCCATCATCGCCAAAACGATGTTGTTGATAGAAGATAGTCGGTGACGACAAACGACAACGACAAATGACTACATTTCCGCATAATGGAAATAATCTCCAGTAAAATCCAGCGCTGACTTGCATAATTGCATTGTCTGTTAGAAGAGTGCAAAAGTCCTTAAATGTTCAACCAGGCTGCACCTGGTAGTACGACTAGTGCTGTTACATGACCTCGAAGATGAAAGAGGACAGCAGTTGAAATAGTCCCACGTTCACCCGATCCATTTTCTTCTTCCGTCAATGTACACGTGGTTTGCCGTGCCATTTTCGCCATTTACAGGCCGGCCTTCGCAAAATCGACATCAACATAGCAGCCGCAAATCAATTCCCCCCGGTAAATTGCACAGCATGTACACATTCAGGAGAGAACAGTGGCTAACCCACTGGACCCCCCTTAGCCCTGAACTCTCCATCAACCACAGGTCAGCAGCCACCAGACGTTAGCCCCAAGCTCGCTTCTGCGGTTTGTTCAATTCAGGCACAAGCCATCAATATTGGAGAATGCTCCTTTTTTGAAAGTGCCAGTGTGTTGTGTTGTGTTGTGTTGTGTTGTTGCTGAAAAGGCCAACAGATTGGACGAGGCAATTTGAATAGCGGGACATTTTCCATCTCTGTGATATTTGCTGTCGTTGCCGTTTTTTGGTTTAGTCTTTTCTTTTTTTTTGTGTTGAGCTTTGCAGTGTTCCTGCAAAAGGCATAACAATGTCATTTTGGTGTATTGACATTCTGTCTGCGTGTGTGTGTGCTAATGTCATCCCGGGCCAATTCCTTGGAACGAGTTCATTGTGGGAAAACCCACTGAAAAGTTCACATCGAGTCAGATGCGATGTCGGTTGACAGCTGTTCGACCCAGGAAATTCATCACATGAAACCAAACTAGTACGGTGTGTGTGTGTGTGTGTGTGCGTGTGTGTGCGTGTGTGTGCGTGTGTGTGCGTGTGTGTGCGTGTGTGTGCGCGTGTGTGCGCGTGTGTGTGCGTGTGTGCGTGCGTGTGTGTGCGTGTGCGTGCGCGCGTGTGTGTGTGTGATGCCTGCATGTATGTATGCAAAGAAAAAAAAGAGGAAAAAAATATCCAAAAGAATACAAATAAAACCGCAGCGCCGGTTCTCTCTAATTGGATGATACAGTTCATAGTGAACAATCCTCAATTATCACCCTTTAACCGTATAGGGTGACACCTTGCGAAGACCATGAGCTCCCCCCGCAGTTAGTTGGCAGAAAAGCAGTCAAAGCAGACTCAAGGAGACCGGTGGCGCGGTGGTTTCTGTGTGTGTGTGTGTGTGTGTGTGGTGTGTGTGTGTGTGTGTGTGTGTGTGTGTGTGTGTGTGTGTGTGTGTGTGTGTGTGTGTGTGTGTGTGTGTGTGTGTGTGTGTGTGTGTGTGTGTGTGTGTGTGTGTGTGTGTGTGTGTGTGTGTGTGTAAGCGTTTAGCAGGCGAGCACGCACGCACAACGTGCACACGCAAAAACCGCGGACATCCTGCATTATTGACGGGCTTTAATGCAAGCTGTAGCTACACGAAATCACACTCAGGCAGATAATAATAACAATAATACTAATAATGTTAATAACAATACTAATAATAATACT
>CM051006.1:8304821-8307321 GCA_027704905.1 Muraenolepis orangiensis
ACTGAAATGTATATTCCCCCTCCCTCCCCCCCCCCCCCCCCTCGGGAGCCCTGTCCACCCCCCCCCCCCCCCCCCCCCCCCTCTCTGAGAGCATCCTTGGTGAGACGAGAGCATCTGTTAACGAGATTAGGCCAAGCACACATCGCTGCATCATCCTCTGCCTCCTCAGACAGACTTGAAAATGTACAAAAGCTATTACTTTTTGATTGTTCACTAACTATCCCCTTAAGTGTTCCCAGGGGAACATGAATTCCTGATCCACTCCCATGGCTGATGGATTTTTTTTCTTTTCGATCTTTTCATAAAGTAATAACCATCACCCACCCACCCTCTCTTCAACATGTGGGTTATTTTAATGACAAACTCACTCCTCTAACTAACTTTAAGCTCTCATGGCTGAACGCAATTTCAGTGAAGTCGTTCAGGTGAAACTCGTTGAATTTCTACGTGAGGCTCGACGGTGGTTCTGGTTCTGAGCTATTCACTTCTTAGTTATTTTCGCAGATGCTTTTATCTGAAGTCCAACAGAATTCCGAGGCATGTCATTCATTGAAGGAGCAGGTATGCGCTCTTTAATGACACCCAGTGTCTTTCGCTCGGAAGCGAAACGAGGAATCCGTCTAACCCACCATACACGCTTCACCGTTATTTATTCAAGATGATTTATGTTTGCCATATGTAACAATGTACGATGGAATGCTTATCCCCCATTCACTCCCTACACTACACTATACTACACTATACTATACTATACTATACTATACTATACTATACTATACTCACTACACTACACAATACTATACTACAAACAACACTTTATACTATATAATATAAACAACACTATACAGAATAAAAAAAGAACAGTGAGAACAATACAGTGTCTGTAAAGGATGATATATACATATTGCGGAAGGTGCGAAAAGCATTTTAAAGTGACAGTAGTGCAGTGTTCGTAGTGTTCGAGGGGTAGACAACATCATAAATAATAAGAGCACAAAAGAGCAATGCAGAAAAACGCAGTATCGCTAATGAGCCCAGGAAGTCCAGGATAGAAGTATGACGCAGTGAATAACGATAGTGAATAACGATAGTGAATAACGATAGTGAATAACGATAGTGGCAGCACTCCTAACAGTTCAGTAGGCGCTGAACCCACCTGCCAGTGGGGGGGGGGGGGGGGCGGGGGGGGGGGGGGGGGATATATACGTTTCAGTTAGATGTTTCAGATATTGCTTTGTCAAAGTGTTTTTCTATAAATGTATCTGTGGAGTGTGTGTGTGTGTGTGTGTGTGTGTGTGTGGTTAGCAGCACACCTTTTGGTGCTTGTTAATTAAAAGCCCACAGGTTTAAACAGCCACCAACACACACACACACACACACACACACACACACACACACACACACACACACAAGAGGAGAAGAGCTAATATGTTCTGGTCTCCATGATTCAAAACTCTTGCAATAAACCGGATTCCTCATCACCCTGTGTCCATGTCTCCGGCAGGAGCCCTCAAGCAGCCATTTTAATGGCTTGTGGCTGCGACGACGGCTACAGTATCTCAAATGTGTTCTCCCTGTCCTCCACAGTCCACACAAAGTAAGAAAAATCTTAAAAACAATATCAGAGTTTGTGTTTCGAGATCCAAGATGCCGTCTTATAATAATCCTCTCCTAGAGACTACGCTTTTTCCTGAGCTGAGTGACTCAGTGTTTGGTTCAGTCAGTACTGACTGTATCCATTATGTTTTTGTATGGTTCCTAGTCCTAACACTGGGACCCAACCACAGACCGGAGATAACTGAAAATATCCAAATCACAAAAAGGTCAGCAGTGATACCGCAGGGGGAACAAATCACTGAGACGTGCACAAACTCCACTGAAGCAAAGTTTCATAGAGAAGTTGGTGGGAGTTTTGAATACAAAATGGTGATGACTAAGGACAAGATGAGTCTCTCTGCTGGACAGGTGAGGGAACAACGGAGGGATTTCTCAAAAAGGGACCACACTGATATCATAACCCAGTAACCCTTTCTTGTCAACAGACTATTCTGTAACACCTGTTTGTCGTGAATGTTTGGGACCAGAATTGGACTAAATCCGTGTTCTTTCAGATGGACATTAAGTCATTGCTCAATTGACATCTACTGCTACATTCTCATGAATATAAATGCCAACTTGCTTTAGCTTTAACCCTAACCCTAACTATTGAAATGTTTACATTAGATGTATTCCTTCTATATGGGAAAATAATTCATCATCAATGCAATGAAATTACCGTAATGAGCGAAAGGATGAGATTGCGAATACAAGTGGCCAGAATGAGTTTCCTCAGGAGTGTGACTGGCATCTCCCTTAGGGAAAGGGGGGGGGGGGGAATCATCTCCCTGAGGGATAGGGTGAGAAGCTCGGTCACTCGTAAGAGACTCGGAGTAGAGCGGCTGCTCCTTCACGTAGAAAGGAGCCAGTTGGTTCAGGCATCTAGTAAGGATCGCCTCCTGAG
>CM051006.1:8322321-8339821 GCA_027704905.1 Muraenolepis orangiensis
CATTTCTCTCTCTCTCTCTCTCTCTCTCTCTCTCTCTCTCTCTCTCTCTCTCCTCTCTCTCTCTCTCTCTCTCTCTCTCTCTCTCTCTCTCTCTCTCGATCCCCTTTCTCTCGCTCTGTCTACTTATATTTGAATTAGTTAACATTAAGCTTGGATTCTAAGTTAAATGAATATGTATTTCTCTCTCTCTCTCTCTCTCTCTCTCTCTCTCTCTCTCTCTCTCTCTCTCTCTCTCTCTCTCTCTCTCTCTCTCTCTCTCTCTCTCTCTCTCTCTCTCTCTTTCTCTCTCTTTCTCCCACTCGCTCTGTCTACTACTATATTTTAATTAGTTAACTTGGATTAGCTTGGATTCTTAATTCAATGAATATATACACTATAAATGCTTTCGACATGTATTCCGCAAACCAATATTCTGGTAATGTACGTTTGAGTGGAAGTGATTTTTATTGTGTTCAGCCATGTGGTCACTCATCTTTTGTTGATTAATATATAATTTCTACATTTACTTTGAATTACGTCATGTAACTCTTATCTCTGTGCTGGAACCTTGCATTAGCACCTTGTGCTTTCTCTTTGACGGAACACACTTCCGAGACTCTACTCTTTTTCAAGACAATTGCGATTCCGAGAGTGCCAATTATGCTACCTCGGCAGCATTGCGTTCGAAAAAGCACGCACATCTAAGTTTAGAGCTTGAGTTATTATTAGTCTACAGTTTTGAGTGTGTTTGAGAAAGTGTGCTAAATGTGAATCGAAGTTTAGAAAGTTACCAAATCTAAACTCTGGAGTGTTTTTTCCCCCGGTGGCGGTGACTCCCCATTCCACTCTGGACAACTCCAGACAACTGCGGGCTAGCGGCGACAACCCGCTAACCCGATCGAAACCCAACAAAAAACATCACAGGACCAATGCGGTGCCTACCGGGACTGGAAAGTGCCAGGAGAGACCTGACCCGCCCAGTGAACCAGCAGCCAACAGCGGCCGGTCCAAAAGCCTCCAGAGCGTTGCAACACAACCCATCGGCAAAAAAATAAAATCGCCAACCACAACTCACAACATCACCAACTCTATTCATTGTCTTGGGTCACGTGAACTGATGCAAACTTAGTTCATAGGCTAGGGAAATCAATTTAGAGTGCAGCTATTAACGTGGTCAATCAAGTTAGGGTTTTAAAAGGCTTGCGTTTAATTATCCTGTCCAGATTTCCAATGTTAAGGTGTGTGTGTGTGTGTGTTGTTTGTTTGTTTGTTTATTTACTCCCCATCACTATCAGTGTCAATACGTGTAATTGTAATCAACGGAGAAGGCAGTGTAATGGTTTATATGTCCTATAGAATAACAGATTTTGGACAAGAACTTTGACTTCAGATATATTCAATTGGCTAGGATATTATAGCATAATCAAATTGATTATATTAGTTATATTATTCCTAATGGTGATGCTCCATCCGGGTAGTAAAACAATCAAAGTTAGGTTTAGATCAGTTAAAAGCCACCTGATCACACGACAACAGACACAGATTCCCCTTGCTGAAGATAATTGCTTGTTCAATGGCAATTACATCATTTAACACGTCTTAAAGAGACACAGCTCCACTTTTAGTGTCAGCCTTAATTAAGTACCTTGCACGCAAGCCAAGGAAAATCGTAATCAATTACTCACTCCATACACTGTTTTGATGAATCTGCAGTGCACTCCACGTCATGAGCAATTTGTCCCTTTTCCCCTCTCTGCCAAGAAGGGAAGAGAAGGACAGTGGGAAAGAAAACGCTACATCAATATAATCCGAATAACATTATAACATATAACGTGTGCTAAAGCTGCTTTTGTATACCCTGACTGATACTCACCGTTATATGACGGGTGACAATCAAGTTGGAGTAAAATAAATAGCATGTTTAATATAAACTACCATGAAGCATAAAGGGAAGTGTGTGACAAATAACAATATATTTGAATAAGCATCGGAGTCAACCCCACCTAACGCGAAAGCAAATGTTAAATGGGACATTTAATACTCAACATCGAAGCGCTGGAACGTCACAAGATGAAATCTCCATGAGATGTGTGTGTTTCTACAAGAAGCGTAATAAAATGTGGATCGGACTGATCTCAGTCCCAGAGGATATAGGAGCTCTGAAACTTGCTCTGTGCTCCCTTTCCAGACCTGCGAATGGACAGCCTATAGGTACACACAGAGACAGCCTATAGGTACACAGAGACAGCCTATAGGTACACACAGAGACAGCCTATAGGTACACAGAGACAGGCTATAGGTACACACAGAGACAAGCTATAGGTACACACAGAGACAGCCTATAGGCACACACAGAGACAGCCTATAGGTACACACAGAGACAGGCTATAGGTACACACAGAGACAGCCTATAGGTACACACAGAGACAGCCTATAGGCACACACAGAGACAGCCTATAGGTACACACAGAGACAGGCTATAGGTACACACAGAGACAGGCTATAGGCACACACAGAGACAGGCTATAGGTACACACAGAGACAGCTATAGGTACACACAGAGACAGGCTATAGGTACACACAGAGACAGCTATAGGTACACACAGAGACAGCTATAGGTACACACAGAGACAGGCTATAGGTACACACAGAGACAAGCTATAGGTACACACAGAGACAGCTATAGGTACACACAGAGACAGGCTATAGGTACACACAGAGACAGGCTATAGGTACACACAGAGACAGCCTATAGGTACACACAGAGACAAGCTATAGGTACACACAGAGACAGGCTATAGGCACACACAGAGACAGCCTATAGGTACACACAGAGACAGCCTATAGGTACACACAGAGACAGCCTATAGGCACCACCAGAGACAGGCTATAGGTACACACAGAGACAGGCTATAGGTACACACAGAGACAGCCTATAGGTACACACAGAGACAGCTATAGGTACACACAGAGACAGCCTATAGGTACACACAGAGACAGCCTATAGGTACACACAGAGACAGCCTATAGGCACACACAGAGACAGGCTATAGGTACACACAGAGACAGCCTATAGGTACACACAGAGACAGCCTATAGGCACACACAGAGACAGCCTATAGGTACACACAGAGACAGCCTATAGGTACACACAGAGACAGCTATAGGTACACACAGAGACAGCCTATAGGCACACACAGAGACAGCCTATAGGTACACACAGAGACAGCCTATAGGTACACACAGAGACAGGCTATAGGCACCACCAGAGACAGGCTATAGGTACACACAGAGACAGGCTATAGGTACACACAGAGACAGCCTATAGGCACCACCAGAGACAGGCTATAGGTACACACAGAGACAGGCTATAGGTACACACAGAGACAGCCTATAGGCACACACAGAGACAGCCTATAGGTACACACAGAGACAGCCTATAGGTACACACAGAGACAGCCTATAGGTACACACAGAGACAAGCTATAGGTACACACAGAGACAGCCTATAGGCACACACAGAGACAGCCTATAGGTACACACAGAGACAGGCTATAGGTACACACAGAGACAGCCTATAGGCACACACAGAGACAGGCTATAGGTACACACAGAGACAGGCTATAGGTACACACAGAGACAGCCTATAGGCACACACAGAGACAGCCTATAGGCACACACAGAGACAGCCTATAGGTACACACAGAGACAGCCTATAGATACACACAGAGACAAGCTATAGGTACACACAGAGACAGCCTATAGGCACACACAGAGACAGCCTATAGGTACACACAGAGACAACCTATAGGTACACACAGAGACAGCCTATAGGCACCACCAGAGACAGGCTATAGGTACACACAGAGACAGGCTATAGGCACACACAGAGACAGCCTATAGGTACACACAGAGACAGCCTATAGGTACACACAGAGACAGCCTATAGGTACACACAGAGACAAGCTATAGGTACACACAGAGACAGCCTATAGGCACACACAGAGACAGCCTATAGGTACACACAGAGACAGCCTATAGGTACACACATAGACAGGCTATAGGCACCACCAGAGACAGCATATAGGTACACACAGAGACAGCCTATAGGTACACACAGAGACAGGCTATAGGCACACACAGAGACAGCCTATAGGCACCACCAGAGACAGCATATAGGTACACACAGAGACAGGCTATAGGTACACAGAGAGACAGGCTATAGGCACCACCAGAGACAGCATATAGGTACACACAGAGACAGGCTATAGGTACACACAGAGACAGCCTATAGGCACCACCAGAGACAGGCTATAGGTACACACAGAGACAGGCTATAGGTACACACAGAGACAGCCTATAGGCACACACAGAGACAGCCTATAGGTACACACAGAGACAGCCTATAGGTACACACAGAGACAGCCTATAGGTACACACAGAGACAAGCTATAGGTACACACAGAGACAGCCTATAGGCACACACAGAGACAGCCTATAGGTACACACAGAGACAGGCTATAGGTACACACAGAGACAGCCTATAGGCACACACAGAGACAGGCTATAGGTACACACAGAGACAGGCTATAGGTACACACAGAGACAGCCTATAGGCACACACAGAGACAGCCTATAGGCACACACAGAGACAGCCTATAGGTACACACAGAGACAGCCTATAGATACACACAGAGACAAGCTATAGGTACACACAGAGACAGCCTATAGGCACACACAGAGACAGCCTATAGGTACACACAGAGACAACCTATAGGTACACACAGAGACAGCCTATAGGCACCACCAGAGACAGGCTATAGGTACACACAGAGACAGGCTATAGGCACACACAGAGACAGCCTATAGGTACACACAGAGACAGCCTATAGGTACACACAGAGACAGCCTATAGGTACACACAGAGACAAGCTATAGGTACACACAGAGACAGCCTATAGGCACACACAGAGACAGCCTATAGGTACACACAGAGACAGCCTATAGGTACACACATAGACAGGCTATAGGCACCACCAGAGACAGCATATAGGTACACACAGAGACAGCCTATAGGTACACACAGAGACAGGCTATAGGCACACACAGAGACAGCCTATAGGCACCACCAGAGACAGCATATAGGTACACACAGAGACAGGCTATAGGTACACAGAGAGACAGGCTATAGGCACCACCAGAGACAGCATATAGGTACACACAGAGACAGCCTATAGGCACCACCAGAGACAGCCTATAGGCACACACAGAGACAGGCTATAGGTACACACAGAGACAGCCTATAGGCACCACCAGAGACAGCCTATAGGTACACACAGAGACAAGCTATAGGTACACACAGAGACAGCCTATAGGCACACACAGAGACAGCCTATAGGTACACACAGAGACAGCCTATAGGTCCACACAGAGACAGCCTATAGGTCCACACAGAGACAGCCTATAGGTACACACAGAGACAGCCTATAGGCACCAATCTAAATCTAAATCGGGAGGATTGAATCCTCTTTATTGGTACACAAACACACACACAGTGGAATTAGTTTCTCTGTGTTTATTAACCCATCCTTGTATATGTGGTAGGGGGTCTGGTGCCTTGCTCAAGAAGCACCTCAGCAGTAGCGCCCAGGTGTCTTGGGGACTTGAACAGGCGACCCTTCCGGTTTCCCAAGGCCAAGTCCCAACTGACCGAGCTGTCCTGCCACCCCCAAAAGGACCTAAAAAGCGGCAACCTTTCTCATCATCAAAAAGCCCGGAGATATGAGGAAGGCGATTTAAAGAACATCTGAACATCCGTCTGAGATTCAAAGTTCTTGCAATAATTGTCAAGAATCAGTCGTCAGGGTGACAGGCAGTCCAGTGACGGACAAAGCAGTTTGAATCCTATTTGTTTACCCAATCGGCCGGCACTTCCGACGGCAAAGTTTAACTCACTGAACTGAAACGTGGCTAACAAGTGAAGCCATATTGGACGGTTGATGAAGCACCAGCCAGTGAGCTGAGAATTTAGAATTGTCTGTACAGCATGTGTTTAATATTGAAAACAATATTCGGTACAACTTTCCAACTTCAAGACTTCAACACATGAGTGGGAGATGGAGGGGGGGGGGGGATTGGGCTCACACACACACACATACACACACTCACATACACACACATCCAGGTTCAGTGAGTGTATACTTACAGCTGTTCTCTTTTAAAAACAGTGATGAGTGTGTGTGTGTGTGTGTGTGTGTGTGTGTGTGTGTGTGTGTGTGTGTGTGTGTGTGTGTGTGTGTGTGTGTGTGTGTGTGTGTGTGTGTGTGTATGTGTGTGTGTGTGTGTGTGTGTGTGTGAGAGCATGTGTGTGTGCGTGTGTGTGTGTGAGAGCATGTGTGTGTGTGTGTGTGTGTGTGTGTGTGTGTGTGTGTGTGTGAGAGCTGTGTGTGTGTGTGTGTGTGCATGGGTGTGTGTGAGAGCATGTGTGTGTGTGCGTGTGGGTGTGTGTGTGAGCATGTTTGTGCTTTTGTGGGGCTGAGGGTAGCCTATGACATAATATCAATCTACATAAAGTCATATATCTCAGTTGCAGTCAGTCCAAGACCGATGTGATTGAATCATTGAAGCTAAATAGTTTTGCAACCCAAATCAGCTGTGTATTCACTGTCTTGATCACAACCCCCCCCCATCCTTCCTTCTGCGAGCAAATAGAAGTCTTGAATCTCCCCCTCGGCGAGCGACCGATGTGAGAGCTAAACCGACCGACCGAGAAACCGAGTTTGTTTGTTTTATGACAGGATCCGGTGTCATGCGTTTTCCCCCCCAAAACAATGAAGGACTGAACTGGTCTCAGGCTCAGGGTCACATGGTGTGTCTTTGGTATTTCATCGACGTCACACGTTGTTGCGTGTGGTTGGATATATCCGGGCGGGGTCGCAGGTACACGGTGGATTCACAGGTCGTCACAAGGCGAACGAGAGGAGGCTAAATCAGGCATGTATTGCAAACTCTGACTCAGCACATTCAACATGGAAAATAAAAAAAACTGCCTTAAACTGTGATGATGATGATGATGATGATGATATAAGGCTTACCGAGCAAGTTGGGCCCGGGACACGAGTCCTTGTTAAAAATAACCAAAAAAAACGACACTTAGGCCTTGTCTGTGGCTGTGCTCTCGACATGGTGATTCCAGGGTGACCGGATCGGTCTAGTCGAGAACGTTAAGACGGGTTCCAATTGCATCATCTGTTTTTTTTTTTGGAACTTTTTGCCTCATTAAGCTGAACGGAAATCCGCTGACGTGGGCTGACTTGAAGATTCAGAATGACACTTGTCACGGGCGTCAGCAGCTGTGCTAACCGGGTCACGGGGGGGAGGGGAGGGAGGGAGGGGAGGAGGGGAGGAGGGGGGGGGGGGGGGGGGGAGGAGGGGAGGGAGTAGGGGGGGGGGGAGGGGAGGAGGGAGGGGAGGAGGGGAGGGAGAATCATCCGCATAGCACTGAGGAGGGAGGGAACACAGGACGTGCCTGTAGGGGGAGCCTAGAGAAAAGCATTGGCCCCAGAATTGACCCTTGAGGGACACCTTACGGGATGGGTTTATTTATAATATATAATAAGAATAATAAAAATAATAATAATAATAATATGTTATATTTATATAGCGCTATATATTATATATTATATTCAATTTTATATTGAATTATATTACATCTTATCCACAAGTGCAGGCCAAAAGTGAAAATGTGTCAGAAAGGTCCAGAACCTGAACCTAATCCGAAAGTCTTGTGTGTTGAGTGTTGTGGGTGATGATTTGGGTGAAGGTGACTCAACACACTAAGGACTGCTAGCTGGTGTGATTTGCCCCAGGTAGACAAGGACTACCAGAAGGGCTGCTAGGACTGCTAGGAGTGCTGCTATTATCATAACATTGACATTAACATTACACTATAGTCATACTTTGTCTGGACTTTCTGGACTTATTACAGTTACTGCACTGTTCTGCACTGGACTGCACTGTATGATGCTGCTGCACTACTGGCACTTTAAAATTATTTTTAAATGTTTGTTGCACAATTCTACACATGTACATATCATCCATCAGTCACTTTAGTGTTATTTTTATTGTGTTAAGTATTTTTAAAGTATAGTGTTTAAGAAATTCATACTGCGGGAGGAAATGGGGAGTAAGCATTCCATTATACTTGGCAAATACAAATCTTGAATCTTGAATCTTGATGATGTCATCACAGAGCCTCCTATTCTGAAGATCAAACGTAATACTTGAGAAACTTTTGAGAAAAAAATAATAAAATAAAAAAAGGAATTATAGAGAGTAAGATTGAAGTGTGGTGAAATGAAAAGATCTAAATGATCTTTTTTTGTCGGAACAACACAATGCGGGTGAGATGAGATGAGAGAACGAGGTTCTCTGCTGGAGCGATAATAGCCTTAACTGGCTGCCTCTGACTCTCATAACTCTCTTTTGAGGGGATAAATGTGGTAATTTAAGCAGAGGGAGGGTTTTTGATGTATAATTTAGTGGCGCTAGCAAGTGAAAGGCAGGCCTGGGCCGAGCACAGTGATCAGTGTGTTGCTGCTGTTCAGCTGAAGCGTCGTGGTATGCATTTTCCCTGACCTTTGATCAATTAAAATTCATTAAGGAGGACAGCGAGCAAAGCAATTAAAAAAGAAAATAACAAACACAGACATTCTGTTGTCAGTCGTACGACTTGTATGAAATGGAGATAGGGGTGTTGTTTCACCAATAGGGTTGCCGGCTCTAATGATTCTTGAGTCTTATCACGTTAGCACTGAAATTGGTTTATACCAATAGACAAAAGCAATATTCAGCTGTATGTATGTTCAGTGTGAACACTTATGAGCCTGTGAGCTGGACCACGCTAGGGGGGGCTATACATATATACTGCAACCTCCCCCCACTGAGAGCTGCTTCTAGAATCACTGCATTTCAAATTCCTCAGTGACACACAAGCCCTTACACTAAACACTAAACGGGCTGCCTATTATCCAAAGCGCTTTACGAAAGTCATGCCTAATATTCACCCGTTCATACACAACCAGCGGAGTCAGCCATGCAACGAGACATGCCAGCACGTCGGGAGCAGTTAGGGGTTAGGGGGTGTCTTAGGCTCAGGGACACTTTGACTGGAGGAGGAGGAGGATGGGGGATCGAACCAGCAGCCTTCCGGTTGTGAGGCGAACGCTCTAGCTCCTGAGCTATACTGCTGCATCCACATGCTGATTCATTCATTCATTGGTCCGGTCTTTACAATTATACTGTAGTTCATGGATTTTGGGAAATAATTGTGCTCAACGGGGAATACAATACAATAACAAAAAAAGGAATACATGCCACCCATCAAACCGAGAATTCACCTTCATGTGAATAACATTTGATTTGAATCGACTATAAAAAAAAAAAAACTCCAATAAGCAAATTGACATTGCAATTGTCCACATATATACATAAAATATATATAAAGAACAACAATATGTTACCTTATGGGACATGAACACTGAAAAATATCCCATAAGGAACCCCGGTGTACAGTAGTGTCAGGTTCAACCACATCAAATGTGTTCATATCGTATCATAAATTGCGCTTTATGAGTAAATTATGTATGCAGCAGGCCGGTTCTGGCCGAGTAAAAAGATGGAAATGAATGATCAATATTTCAGAGGCGGGCATTATTTCATATTGACAGCACCGGTTGCAGGCCTTGCGCTGCAGGCTGCAGGTTGCTAAGGTTTCAATTAAAATGCAATTTTTTCCCGATGAAATATATGAGCAAATTAATGCGTTTTTCTCTCTCTCTGTCTCTCTCTCTCTCATTTTTCCCAGTCGCCGTGAGCAACACACACCGGACTGGCGTTGGAAGCATGAAAACTTCTCCATGCGGTGAGGGGGTGAGGGGACGTTTTTAACCAAAGAGAATGGCTAGATTTAATATCAAACTATTATTAAAGTGAGGTGTTTTGAATGTGTGCAGGCACACATGCACATAAATGAATGAATTAATGAATAAATATGTTTATTTTTCGATCAGCAATCATGAACTAGACAATAATATATATATATAGATATATATATCTATATATAGATATATATATATATCTATATATATAAGTTGCTTACTCTTAAGTTGCATAGCATAAGTTGCTTTGGATAAAAGTGTCTGCTAATTGACTGTAAGTAATATAATGTAATATCAACAAAGTCGAACCACAGACTTGGCTGAAGCTAACAACCTTGTAGATGCCTAATCTGTGTGCACATAATGAACAAAAAAATCAAAAATGTAATAATAATAATAATAATAATAATAACTATATCCAGCAGAAAGTCAATAGCTATCCACATGTACTCTAACCCTAACCCTAACAATTAAAATATTGACATTTGTACTTCACCCACCCACCCACCCACACACACACACACACACACACACACACACACACACACACCACACACACACACACAAAGGTCCACACCACACACACACACACACAAAGGTCCACACCACAGAATACATGTAGCACAGGGGTGTGTGAGTTCTTTCTGTTTAAAGGAGAACAGGGGGGGGAGGGGGAGGTGGGGGGGGGGGGGAATGATTTGTCTTTGGAAGATCCCAGCATGCAGGATGTATTCCATTATACCGTGTGAAGCAGGAGGAGAGGGGGGGGCGTGGTGTGGGGGGGGGGGGGGGGTGGTGGGTGGGAGGCTGTCACTCGCAAAATCTTTCTCGCACTGTTTGGTGGAATAACGTCCCATTATCTCAATATGTCTACACTGACCTTAAACAGTGTTTTAAAGAAAAGACCACAAGCAAAAGGAAAAGAAAAAAACTACTCAAATGTTGAAATGTAATTAAAGATCCCCAAAGGTACAGACCGAGAGAGGGGGACAGAGAGAGAGAGAGAGAGAGAGAGAGAGAGAGAGAGAGAGAGAGAGAGAGAGAGAGAGAGAGAGAGAGAGAGAGAGAGAGAGAGAGAGAGAGAGAGAGAGAGAGAGAGAGAGAGAGAGAGAGTTAAAAGAGAGAAAAAAAAGAAAGTGAGAGGGAAAGACGAGATAGACTGAGAGATTGAGAGAGAGACATCAAGAAAGACAAAAAGAGAGAGAGAGGAAAGAGAGAGGGAGAGAGAAAGCGAGAGAGAGAGAGAGAGAGAGAGAGAGAGAGAGAGAGAGAGAGAGAGAGAGAGAGAGAGAGAGAGAGAGAGAGAGAGAGAGAGAGAGAGAGAGAGAGAGAGAGAGAGAAAGAATGTTACCTGACAACTAGAAATGGAACCTGCCATTTTGCTTCTGGTGAAAGAAGGCCCTTAGTGTGTGTTCCCGGAACAGCAGATACAACCATGTTACTTAAACACACACACACACACACATTACATATTCATGATGCAAATGTATTGATCGCTGTTCACAAATGCCCTGCTTTGAATGGGAAGACTAGTCGCGTGTCTTCCACTTTATGTTCCGGTAAGGACGTTTTAGTGAGGACTTGTCAGCGAGACAACATATAGGTTTTTTTGTTGTTTTTTGTTTTAAATAATCGACACCAATTGACCAAATTGATATGTTTATATTGTTCCCCTACAACACCATGTCTTTAATAACGGTAATCACGTTGGCTTACCATTGTAAGCCTTGTAGTGTGTGTGTGTGTGTGTGTGTGTGTGTGTGTGTGTGTGTGTGTGTGTGTGTGTGTGTGTGTGTGTGTGTGTGTGTGTGTGTGTGTGTGTGTGTGTGTGTGTGTGTGTGTGTGTGTGTGTGTGTGTGTGTGTGTGTGTGTGTGTGTGTGTGTGTGTGTGTGTGTGTGTGTGCAAACACAGTGCTGACTCATTGCTCTCTCTCAGTGCTCTTGTGCCATTGCTTGGGTAGTACTGTATATTCTCTTGGTGGTGAATTGTGTGTTGAAAGGGCGGGACTAAAGCAAGGGAGAGAGAGAGAGAGAGAGAGAGAGAGAGAGAGAGAGAGAGAGAGAGAGAGAGAGAGAGAGAGAGGGAGGGAGGGAGGGAGGGAGGGAGGGAGGGAGGGAGGGAGGGAGAGGTGTGGGTGGGTGGGTGGGTGGTGTGGGTGGTGTGGGGGGGGGGGGGGGGTGGTGTGTGGAGCACAGGGGAGACAGGATGGGAGGAAGGCCTGAGCTCTGAGCTCTGGGGGGCCGCCGCGATGGTTGCTCCTGACTGACAGGTTATTGACTTGATGTGGTGGTGGTGGTGGTGGTGGTGGTGGGGGTGGTGTTTTTGTTTATGTTGAAGCGGCTTGTGTATCTGTGTATTTCTGTGATGTGACTACACCGCGGATACCGGCGTGTCGATGCGTGGGAGACTGTTGTGTGTCACATGCGCGAACACGCGTGTGTCTTGAGAGTCACACGTGTAACCACCCCCCCTCTTGGGGGGGTGACGTGACATGGCATGGTGGAGTGTAGTCGTGACTCATTTTGCGTGTGACTGATATCCATTCGGAATATGTATCCTTTATTTATGTGACATCACAAGGGGACGTGTCCCCCCCGCCACCCCCCCATCGCCCCCCCCAACAACCCCACACACACACACAACGCATACACGCACACACACACACACACACACAAACACACACACACACACACGCACACACACACACGTGTACACTCTCCCACTATCGTTATCTATCGTCAAAGCCGCTTCAAATTGATCCATTCCACTAGTGACCTCACAATTAGTGAGTGTCAATTAGACCACTTGATCAGGACACGCCCCCTTTGTCCAGGTTGCCGGCGGAAACGGGAGGCTCTCTCGAAGAGGACAGAGAGAGGAAGGTCGGTGCCTCGGTTTGAGGTTATTTTTAAGATCAACGTTGTCTTGTGACATTTATTAGGTTAAGTCTGAGGGAAATAGATTTATTGGAATTATACCTCATATCTTGTTTTTTAATTAGCTGTTGCTTGCTTTAATTGCCCCCGCAGAATTTACAAGCTCTGGTATTTTTTTTGAACAATCGCATTATACTTGGATAAATCTTAATAGACTAAAAGAGAAAGAATACTTTAAGTGTGTGTTTAAATGAGAGGTGTGAGATGTACACTGAAATAATGAATAAAATATGGCTCTCCACTTAGTTAATGAGCTATATATATATATATATATATATATATATACATACACTGTAGGATACATGTGTTAGTAATTAACGAGAATAATCACCACATGTTTTAACCCAATAAAATACACCGCATCTCATAGGATTCCAGCATAATCACTGCACTACATGGACCGGGTTGATTAGGAATATCTTCATCCCTTCCGCGGAAAATGTACGAGAAAATAAACCCTTCCATTCGGCGTAAGTAAACACGTGTGCAGCCAGTGTCAGTGTCGTAGGCAGCCATCACCAGCGTGCAGACCAAACATGTTTTATATGTTTAATAAGAACAACCTTTTTTACGTGGAATTGCTGCAGAGCTGTGCAAGGCAGGGCGAGTCGTTCAGGCGTGTGCGGGGATTTGCATACCTCAGTCTGCACTTTAAATAACTTATTAAGGGGGGGGGGGGAGGGTGGCTGGGGAGGGTGGGTGTGGTGGGGGGGGGTGGGTGGCTACGTTGACAGACAAGTCTGTGTCCATTTCAAGGTCCGCTGCACATCCCACTGCACATCGACAGGAAAGGGTTGGTGGTGGTGGTGGTGGTTCTTGAATAGTGATGCAATTTACCCAAACCCTGCCTGTCTGGAATCAAAAATAATATATATTCATTTTTTTTGTTGAACAAATTTAAAATGGCGTGAATTTAAATGTAAAAAGCCACAAAGCGACAGCATGTGGCATGCGACATGCCTTATTTGTTTATAGATAATCTGTATGTAGTCTCTGTGTTTCTTTCGTTTTAAGTCTGAGCGGTCAAATGTGGACCTGATGGTTTCATTTGTATGTATTTGTTTAACTCTGCTTCTAGCAATTATTAATTGCATTTAACCTGTTGTATTATATATATATAAGTATTATTTTATTATTTATTATTTTAAGATTATTTTTTACAAATTCGGTAAATTCTGACCGCTGAGCTTTCAAAGCACATCCAGTGACATCATCGTCATCATCAGCTTTGTATGACGTACTGGAATCAATGGCTTAGGGAGTAGGTTGAGAGAGAGAGAGAGTCAAGTCAAGTCAAGTCAAATAATAATAATAATAAATTATATTTATAATTCACTTTAAATTTGCGTGGGCAAAACTCAAAGTGCTACAGAGTAAAATTGGTTTAAATAAAACAACAGAATAAAAGCAGCGACGTTTACGCCGGCATGGAAACCAGTGGGGTTTTTTTTTTTTAAATCTAGTGAAAAGCTATTCTAAAAAGATGTGTTTTTAGGCCTTTTTTAAAAGTCAAGTTTATTGTCACTTCACAGTTTACACAAGTATAAAGCAGTGGTGTGAAAATCTTATGTGCAATACCCGACGACAGACAGCAGTTATAAAAATAGATAAAAATAGATAAAAAAATTAATAATAATAGAGTAGAATAAAGTTAAAAAATAAAAATAAAAAATGCAATTTATAAAATGCAATATATCGGCACAGAAAAGAGCAATATGTATATATAAATCAATGTAAATATACATTGTTATATGCTATACGCCCTTGTTCAGCAGCCTGATGGCCTGACTGTGGAAGCTATCTCTAAGTTTATTTCTATTTAGAGAGAGAGATATAGAGAGAGATACGAGTAAGAGAGAGATAGATAATAGATAAGGATAACAGTAAGAGAGAGAGAGAGAGAGAGAGAGAGAGAGAGAGAGAGAGAGAGAGAGAGAGAGAGAGAGAGAGAGAGAGAGAGAGAGAGAGAGAGAGAGAGAGAGAGAGAGAGAGAGAATAAAATCAGAAGATTCTGGAGCAATACCACGGTCCACCCATTAGTATTGTTACAGACATTGTTTAGCCGCCGCGGATCAGAGACAGAGACAAAGGAGAGTCGGAAATGACACAAATATTGAATGATTAACATAATCTAATAGCTGTCGCAACAGCACATGGAGCAGCACTCCGTCTCCCGGCAAGGGATCCACCCAGAGACACACTGGCTGTGACAACATGACACTCTCCCACAGCACCTTGATGCTCCCACGTACTGATGTCTGGTTCCCCCATCTGCTGCTCTCGCTACCATTCAATCCCTTCCCTCCCTCTTCATGGCCATCGTTAACCTCTTGCTCGATGAACAGGTTGTTTTTCACATGTCATTATGCACACATGATCTATTTGAGATTATTACCGTGTTTATCAAAATCAAGTATAAGTCGCTTTTATCAAAAAATGTGTCGTAAAAACGAAAAATATATATTTAAGTCGCTTCGGAGTATAAGTCGCAGGACCAGCCAGACAGCTAAAAAAGAGCGACTTATAGTCCGGAAAACGGTATTGAGATTTGATTTGACTGATTATCATTGCAGTACAAGAAGGTCTAAAACACTAAATACTATACTAACTGCTATACTTATATATCAAATGCAAACTAATTTACTTACAATATCACATAATGCTACATAATATACTAATGTACCACGACTACAGAAGCGTTCTCTTCTCACTCATATATGTAGCCATTTCAATACAATGAATGAATGAATGAATGAAAGAGCCCCTATTTTGGGCGGCAGGATAGCTCAGGAGGTAGAGCGGTCGCCTCACAACCGGAAGGTTGCTGGTTCGATCCCCCACTCCTCCTAGCAAAATCTGTCGAGGTGTCCTTGAGCAAGACACCCTAACCCTAACTGCTCCCGACGTGCTGGCTGTCTCCTTGCATGACTGACTCCACCGTTGGTGATTGAATGGGTGAATGTGATGCTTGACTTGTAAAGCGCTTTGGATATAAATCGCTTTACAAGCAAAAAGCATCCATTACACACACACACACACACTTACACGATGTAAAGCGCTTTGGGTGTCTTGAAATGCACTATATAAAATGCAATGAATAAATTATTATTATTATTTACCCACTTGTGACATCACAAGTAGTATAGGTAGACAAACATCATGCTTTGGGGTAAAACAAGGGTTGTTAATAAAGGCCAAATTAACCCTCTTGCGTCCAGCGCATATTCTTAAGATCCGCGAAGGTCCTGCTCAGATCTGTACATTGGCCTTTTGGCCGGGTTGTGTACAAGACGTCTTCCCAATGGTTTGCCTGCCATATGTCAAGTCATCGCTGATTGTTCCAGGAGGGACCGGTCGCAGTGTTTTGTGTTGGTAGCTCATCACAGCCCGAGCTCCCGAGCTAGCTTCCATCAGCCTAGTCCTTCCAGACTATTTTGATTCCAACTTTGTCTGTCATTTTATCGGCTGCTGCTGCTGCTGCTGCTGCTGCTGGCTATCACTTTTTTTTTTTACCAGCAAGATGTGTCTGCCAGAAAGCAGACACGAGGACTTCTCTGTTACGGCGAACGCAAGGCCGAGGCCGATACATCTTTAACCGTTGCCTTCACCCTCTTCAAAACAACTGGCGGAAGGAAATTGTTGTTGTTTCAGCGGTTGGCAGTGTGGCAGACGGTTTGAAGGCTGGAAAAATATCTCCAGCTTCACGCACAAGGTTTGCTGCTCCACACACGGCACGTTATACTGTTAACGACACATTGAATGTTTGTTTGTACTACATAACCAATGGGCACCTTCGTAAGGGTGTACGTGTTTGATATATTTTAATCTTTTCTACGGCTCATTATGATGCTGTATACAGCGTAGAGACACGAAGGACTCAGAGCAAGGACGATGATCATTATTAATTGACGGTGTGGCTGTGATGATGCATCCTGACAGCTATGTCTCTTTACACCTTGACGAATAAGTAAACATTCCAGTCGTATGAAGCTCGCGTTAATCTAATGTGGATCTCTCACTTATTTTTTAATAACATCAAACCATAGAATCGTGCTCTCTATCAATCTAAACCTGAAGGGAGTGAATCCTCCTTTATTGGTCAGATACATGTACACACACACACACACAGGGAAATGCGTTTCTCTGCGTTTAACCCATCCTAGTATGAGGAGCAGTGGGGCAGCTATCGTACATAAAGCTGCCCCCCGGGGAGCAGTGTGTAGGGGAGTCTGGTGCCTTGCTGAAGGCTGGCACCTTGGCAGTGGCACCCAGGTGTTTTGGAGACTTGAACCGGTGACCTTTCCGGCGACCTCCCAAGCCCCAAGTCCCAAATAGACTGAGGTATCCTGCCACTCTTGCGTGTACAGTTTGTATTAGTCGGAATTCAAATCAAGAAAAAATATATACATTCAGTGTATTGAAAACCTTCAATGTATCCAATGTTTTTCAGTATTATTCAGCGTTTAAAAGAAGAAGAATTGCAACATTTCTCACCCAGCTTGGCGTGGCCCTGAGGAGGGATGGTTCTGATGAAATGGCTGATTTGTCAGCGGCACGTTTATTTCAGAATGAGTGTTTTTTGTTTTTTTTCTCCTACAAAAAGTATCTAATGGCTGAAATAAAGTAAAACGTATGAAAAATAAATA
>CM051006.1:8342321-8354334 GCA_027704905.1 Muraenolepis orangiensis
ACCTCAACTGGGTGACTAAATGTCTTAAATCTTAAATCTGGACGATTTTAAATCCTTTATTGTTTTTTTTTTAAATGTATTGGTCATATACATGTAACACACACACACACAGTGAAGTGAGTTTCTCTGCATTTAACCCATCCTAGTATTAGGAGCAGTGGGCAGTCGTCATCGCTGTCGCCACTGATGACGATGAGGAAAATGATGTTTTATGTCTTCGCCCCACACACACACTCACCCACCCCCCAGACTGTCTAGCACCAGTCTGACACTGAACTCTCTATCGCACTCTCTTTCTGTCTGTCTCTTTCTCCTCCCCGCCTCTCTCTCTCTCTCTCTCTCTCTCTCTCTCTCTCTCTCTCTCTCTCTCTCTCTCTCTCTCTCTCTATCCCCCTCTCTCTGTCTGTCTTCCTCTTTCTCTCTTTTCCTCTTTCTCTCTTTTCCTCTTTCTCTCTCTCTCTCTCTCTCTCTCTCTCTCTCTCTCTCTCTCTCTCTCTCTCTCTCTCTCTCTCTCTCTCTCTCTCTCTCTCTCTCTCTCTCTCTCTCTCTCTCTCTCTCTCTCTCTCTCTCTCTCTCTCTCTCTCTCTCTCTCTCTCTCTCTCTCTCTCTATCCCCCTCTCTCTGTCTGCCTTCCTTCATTGGCATGAATGATGAAACACTAGTGCCAAAGCATTTGACAAACAACAACAAATATATTAGACAAATACATTAATGATTTAATTTAAAATTAACAACATTGACAATTAATACATTATGAATACCAAACAACTTGGTAGGCCAATGTAATCTCTGATGGTATGCTAATATAATCTATGTGTATCTAGCCCACATCTGCCCTTCTCGCCACACGGAGATATGGCAGTTTCTGAGAGCAGAGAAGTGGAAAGAAGTCTGGATAATTCGTGTTTGTTTTTAATAAAGCAGTGATCTCAATGATAGTTCCTCATATCTCCGACATTGCAGTGAGTTTTTGTCTCAATCTCCCGGTGGACAGAATACACACACACACACACACAGCCCAGGCTGTCCTCTGTGGAGCCAGATCTGGCTGTTGTGTGACAGCCTGCATCCACAGAGCCTGTACACATTGTCAAGAATTGTCCTCTCTATCGGTTCTATCGGTTCCATATCTTTTGGATCATATCTATACCTTTTGCAGCCCTGTTGTCTGGATGTAGGGTTGGGGGGGACGGATGGAATTCAAACTGACTTTGTAGTTTCTTTCCAGTGTTTGATTTGGTCATTTATAAATTTATTTTGGTTTAGTGACCGCTTGGTTTACGATGGAGGGTGTCTGTCTGTCCCCAACAGCCCTGATGGGGGTTTGTGTCTGGCAGAGAGTCTGAGTCTGAGGCTCGGGAATTGACGTGGTTCGTAAAATTTGACGGCTCTTTTTTTGAATATCGATTATCATCGGATTTTCATTCGGCCTCGCAGGCACGGTTGTTGGCTCTGGTTGTGTTCCTGCAGACTCTCAGTATATATTTTTTTGCCCGACTCGGCATGCAGGGTTTCAAGTGGGTGCTTTTTCCCCCTTTTTGCAAAGTCTTTGTAAGATGACGGATCCCACACTTCACTCCTGTGTAACACAATTTAATTCATAATTGAAGCTATCGTTTTGAGCCAGGTCCTAATCGGAATGTCAATTGGATTTTTTTTCTTCTTCTTCTACCTTCCAGGCATTTGCTTTTTAGTTAATTCACTGCCGTGCCAAAATGATTGTCAAACCCAAATATGTAGTATATTTATCTGTGTGCCCAATTGCTTTGCTTCCGAGTGTGCATACATGTGTTGCTGAGAAATTGGATAAGTTTTGAAAGGTCAACATTTATTATTATTATTATTATTATTATTATTATTATTATTATTATTATTTTTTTTTTTATATATATTTTTTCTCCATATATGTTTCAAGTCCATTGCAAGTGTCCCCCTGAACTTAAGCCAAGAATGATGTCTTGGCTCTAGATCCCTCACTTGAGTGAGAAAGCAGAACGGAGGTTATCAGCAAAGACTCAACATTTGACCTGGCGGACCAGGCGGACTGTGGACCTTTGTTAGCCGGTCGCTTTGTTTCCAGTGTCATTTGAATTTGTGCCAGATGGAATCGAAAGCTTTCCTAAAATCCTCTTCAAAGCATGCATCAATTTAATTTTTTTTTGGTTTACTGTTCGGTAACTTATTGTTTTGTTTTCTAGACGTTCTTCTCTTGGTGGCAGTAGCTCAGTCAGTAGGGACTTGGCTTTGGAACCGGAGGGTTGTCGGGTTCAAGTCCCAAACAGTAACAACAAGAAATCTGCCCACTGCTCCTCAAACTAGGATGGGTTAAATGCAGAGACACAAATGTGTATGTTTATGACAGATGAAGAGGACTTAATTCTTGGAGACTTGTTAGGAATGAAATGCACTCATGATGACTCCTGGTGATGAGTTGTTCTCCTACCTACCTGTTGTTGAACGCACTATTCGCTTTGGACAAAAAGGTCTCCTTAATGACGGTAATGTAATGTCATTTTTGTTTTCATGTACATGGGGTTGGAAAGTGGAAAGTGGGAGAAAATACGGTCGGATGTGCGATGCTTCGGCATTAATCCGACAGCAACAACTGTTGCTTTAGAGGGATTGTTCAGCCTCAGAAAGAGGGCAAAAGGGGAGTATGACCTCTAATGAGGGCCCCTCTAGTGTCTCTAGTATTTGCTTGTTTTGTTTTGTATGTCATTCCCTATTGGTGTTGGTCCAAACAAGAGTTTGAAAGTCTTCAGTCCATCAGCCTCCATCTGGGACCACTGGAAGTCTATAAGACAGAGCGTGAATAACTCGTTTTTATCACGCTCTGTCTTACAGAGAGCTCCAGTGGGCCCCCCGGAATTAATTACATTTTGCAACTTCAATTAGAGATAGTGGTTTTTATTTATTTATTTATTTTAGGATATTTGTGGATGATTTTACCGTATCTAGTTATACTGATGTTGAATGTGCTCTTTATTTTCTCCATTTCCCTTTCCTTGAATTGTGCATTCAGTCTGGCTTCTGGTGCTGTTGTCTTTAATATGTAATGCATGTTCTGGACGGCCTGACTTTGTATGCTGTCAATAGTGTGGAGGAATAGATATTCAAGAAACACCTCTGGGTTAGGGGTTGAATGTCTAAGCTATTCCATGGTATTGTTCAGTGCTTTCTGTTCAGGGTCCGTCTGTATGGTCTGGGGTACACAAGGACAGTCTACTGGGCTTAGGGTGTGAGAGGTTTGTCTTTTGGAGGAAGGGAGTGATTTAGTCTGTGGTCTGATAAGGGGGTTAGAGGCTTGACTGTGAACACACAGAAGGACTATGGGTTCATGTCTGTGATCATGTAATCTGCAGTACTCTCTCTCTCTCTCTCTCTCTCTCTCTCTCTCTCTCTCTCTCTCTCTCTCTCTCTCTCTCTCTCTCTCTCTCTCTCTCTCTCTCTCTCTCTCTCCCTCTCTTTTTGAACAACAGTGGACGTCTCCCACTGTGGAAGTCGCACTAGACTGACACTAGATAGATAACTGCTGGCTGTACGTGTGTGTGTGTGCGTGAGTGTGTGCGTGTGTGTGTGTGCGTGTGTGTGTGTGTGAATGTGCGTGTGCGTGTCCGTGTGCGTTTGCGTTTGTGTGTGTGTGTGTGTGTGTGTGTGTGTGTGTGTGTGTGTGTGTGTGTGTGAACTACCACAGCTTCCTCCCCCTTTAAGTTTCAACCAGTGTTGGACTTGTGAAGGAAAAGCCAGAGCAACGGGAACCTCAGAACCACCGTAGTAACAGTAGCCTAGCCTTCTCCGCGCTAACAAGGCTGGTTACTTCAATACATATACTGTTTGTACTGTTTTTGTGTTTTTGTATTACATTAATCCATAAATGTACATGTGGGTCTCATGTGCATGTGCACAGCGATCTAGAAGTAAGAATATGACTACATTTGAAAAAATGTATTAGGCCTATTATTATATTATTATTATTATTATTAAGTAGTTATCATTATTAAGTAGTAGTTATTAATGATAAATTACCAATGGCCTTCACCCAGTGAATATATGCTTACACATTCCTAATGTAAAAATGTAAATCACTGGTTTGATAATGGACAGTTTATAGTAAATAAGTATTATATGTATATAAATACATTGTATAGTGTAGGCCTACTATTGTATAGTATAGGCCTAGTTTAGAATAGTAATATTGTTTTATAGTTTAGAAGAATAGTATTGTAGATTAGTAGTATAGTATAATATAGTACACTGTAGGAGCCGCATTTAAGTTTTTTATATTTTGAATAATTTATTGATTTTACCCTTTTTTGTTGGAATCCTGAGTGCGCCCTCTATAGGTGGTGAAGGTGCAACCCTTTAAATGGCTGCCAGGCGCGCATGACGGGGAGAAGGCGGGACGCAAATACCGTCATTGACCTCGGTTCTCGGTCGCTGAACCACGCTCCGTTTGGGCCTATGCACCCTTTATTTGCTGAATGTAATAACTTGGACTTTGAAATTGCAACGACATCCTTATTTTGTATTATCTTTTTTCTTTGCAATAAAACCGGCATCATTGGACAGTCAAACTCACGCGTTGGATTATTGGCAAGAACTGCGAGTCTGACACTGCTTCTACCGCTTTCTCCATTGTGGTCAAATCCAGTAAGAACGTAGGAACTTAGGATTTATGGGTTAAAGGAAAAACTCAGCTGTTTTTGCCACTACAACACGTCAATGACGTTGCTTGGATTTACCCGAGGATATTCACGCAAGCCGGACACAGGAATGTCGGCCTAACGCGTGGTGAACTTCAAACAAAGAAACGCTTCAACGGAGGTATGTGCTCGAAGAGATCATTCTTTTGATGGATTTTTCGTTGACAAACAATATTGGAATAATTAAGGAACAAGTTTCATGGAATATTTTTGCGTTAAGGAACTGTGATATTTGTTTTATGGAAGTTAATGCCGAAGCGGCCAAGCAATTGAATGAGTGGATTCACGGCCTACTTTGAGTGTATGAAACCAGAAGATACTTTTTGAAGATACTTCTTGGAAATTATATGAACTGTTTTGAACCTTTTTGAACACTTTGGAATTAAGAGACAGAAGAGAAATATTTTTCGTTGTTTTGGGAAGTTTATTTTGAGAACAATGTTGTCTAGTAACGACGCGGCCGAAGTGACTGTTCTAAACATGAGTGAGCAGGCCGCGCGTTTGCGCGCAGCTAGATCAGGACAATTGTCTCATGTAACAAGGAGAATGAATATTGTGAATACTTTGATGATGAGTGAAGAATCCCTCGACGAAGTAAAAGGAAACATGGTTAAGTTTTATGAAATACTTGAAGAGTTTAACAATTCGAATTCATTTTATGTTCATGAGTGCTTGGATGAGGAATCACGCAAAGATGATGACGAGAAGTGGTGTAAACCGCGATTAGCGCAAATAAGTGCTTTTATTGCAAATGTGGATAAATGGCTTTCACGAATAGAAAACCCTCATGGTCTTAGCTTAGGTGCAGTTACGTCTTCCGCTGAACAAACGGAAGAGCCAGAGTCTCTGGCTGAATCTGTTGATCGAGGAAATGATGAACGTAATGTCGACACGAACACGGATGCAAACGATGATGACACCAACGCACACGTTGATAACACCGATGCGCTATCAGTTGTGTCCAAAAGGTCATCTAGAGCGTCTTCATCATTGCGTATCGATGCAGAAGCAGACCGACTAGCTTTAGTTGCCAGAGTTGCGAAATTGAAGGAGAAACATGCAATAGAAGCACAGGAGGAAACGTTAAGGAAAAATAGAGAAATGTTGGATTTGGACACAGAAATTGAAGCAGCTTCTGTAAAAATCAACTATCTAAAAGAAGCTGAAATGAATATGTCTAACCCCATGCAATCTAACACTGCTGTATCTAACCCTGTGTCTTCTGTTAAAATGCCTGTATTAGGTGCTGAAGCAGCTCAGACCACGTTTGATGCATCAACAGCTATGCAGGCGCACCTGGAGAAAAGGCCAGACTATTCGCTTCCTCTTTATGATAGCACTGCTCCAGCAGTCAGGACTAAGACAGGTGCCAATGTACAATTTCCCCTGCCTGCTTTAGCTACAGATAGGCAGGACAGCAAGCCTGTTTTCCTTCCCAGGGTCAGTGGTGATATTATGCCACGACAGTTACACACCTCATCATATAGCTTTCCCTCTGCTCTACATAGGCCTACCTCATCACATAGGCATTCATCTTCCATTCCCCCTGTCATTTCCCAGTCATATGCTAGCTCAGATCAAGCCACTCGTTCCACTGTGACACACAAGCAAATTCCCTCTTCAACCAGCTCATCGCAGGAAACTCACATGATCAAAGTTTTGGAGAATCAAAATGAATTAACCAGGATGCTCCTGAAACAGCAACTTTTGACTACACTGCCTCAAGGAAATATCCCACTATTTGACGGACAAGTTCTAGAGTACAAGTCATTCATTCACTCATTTGAAAACATGATTGAACAGAAAACGGATAACAATAGAGACAGGTTACAATTTCTTATTCAGTACACTAAGGGCCAAGCGCAGAGACTCGTCAAAAGTTGTGAGTACATGTTCCCCGACAGAGGCTATCAGAAAGCAAAGCAGTTACTGAAGGAAAACTTTGGAAATGAATACAAGATATCATGTGCATACATGGAAAAAGTCTTATCCTGGACTCAAATGAAATCTGAAGATTCCAAAATGCTGCAGGATTATGCTTTGTTTCTCAGGAGCTGCTGCAACGCTATGGAGGAAATGGAGTACATGCAGGAACTGGACACCATGTCCAACATGAGAAGCATTGCCCTCAAGTTGCCCTTCAAGCTCAAGGAGAAATGGCGTAACAAGGCTCATGAGCTACAAGAGCGACACCAGCGTAGGGTAACGATTTCAGATCTTGTCTCTTTTATTGAAAAGCAAGCCCGTATAGCAGCTGATCCAGTTTTTGGTGACCTTCAAGATCAGTCAACCAGTAGAGCTAAGGTTAGATCCCCTACTCTGTCACAGCTTTCAAAGTCATCTGGCAGTAGTTATGCCACTAGTATTGCTCTTGCCCAAAAAGAGACGAAGCCTGAACCCTCTTGCCCCCTCTGTAGCTCAAAGCACACATTGGACTTGTGCAAAGACTTCTCAAAGAAAATGCATAGAGACAAGATCAGTTTCTTAAAGACCAAGGGCATCTGCTTTGGATGTCTCTCCGCAGGCCACATTAGTAAAGACTGCAAAAAGCGACTAACATGTAAAGTTTGCAAGAAAACTCACCCAAGCGTCTTGCATATTGAGATTAAAGACGGCACAGCTCAAGAAGCAGAAAAACCCTCTGGTGTTATAGGCAGTGCATCAGCAGAGTTATGTGGTCATATAGGGGCCGGGGACCAAGAGTGCGCACTTTCCATCGTCCCAGTTAAGGTTAAGGCAGCAAAGGGCAGTCAAATCTTACAAGTGTATGCGCTCCTGGATCCAGGGTCTTCTGCCACCTTTTGCTCAGAGGAGCTCATGACACGTCTCAATCTCAAAGGAAGGAGAACACAAATTCTTCTACGAACAATGAACCAAGAAAATTCTGTTCCCACTCATGTTGTCTCAGGAATCGAAGTTTCAGCATTGGACAGCGACAACTTCTCACCTCTTCCTGACACTTTCACTCAGAAGGAAATGCCAGTAACCACTAACAACGTCCCAAGGCAGAGTGACTTAGCGCAATGGGCGTATTTAAGTGAAGTCAAAATCCCCTCTATTAGTGCAAAGGTAGAGTTGTTAATTGGAACAAATGCTCCAACCCTGATAGAGCCGTGGGAGGTTGTTAATAGCCAAAGTGGGGGCCCTTATGCAGCTAAAACACTATTGGGGTGGGTTGTAAATGGGCCACTTAGATGTGGAACTGGCAATGCAAGGAGTGTTACTGTGAATAGGATTTCAGTGGCAAGGCTAGAAGAGCTTATGATCTCACAGTATAATCAGGATTTTTGTGAAGTTGCCTCTGAGGAGAGAACTGAAATTTCCATTGAGGACAAAGGATTTCTGAAAATGGCCAACAAGGCAGTTCTGAATGATGGACATTACAATCTGAAATTGCCCTTCAGAAAAGTTGATGTCTGTTTGCCAAACAATCGCCAAATTGCAGAACAGCGCCTCCAGAGCCTAAAAAGAAAAATGAACAAGGATGAGCAATATAAACGGGAATATATTGCATTTTTCAAAGACATCTTTGAGAGTAATTATGCAGAGGAGGTCCCACAGGAAGAACTCGCACAGTCAACAGGAAAAGTATGGTACTTGCCCCACCATGGGGTGTACCACCCTAAAAAGAAAAAGCTTAGGGTGGTCTTTGATTGTGCTGCCTCTTACCAGGGTGTATCCCTTAACACCGAACTGCTGCAGGGACCTGACCTGACAAATTCCCTCATTGGAGTCATCATCAGATTTCGCAAGGAGCCTGTTGGAATCATGTCCGACATCAAGTCAATGTTCCATCAGGTAAGAGTAGCTAGATCTGATGTAAATTACTTGCGATTCCTATGGTGGCCCCAAGGTGATACCAGTCAAGCACCCAAGGAACACCGTATGCTTGTACACATATTTGGTGCAGTGTCCTCCCCAAGCATTGCAAGCTTTGCGTTAAGAAAAACTGCCGCTGACAATGTGAGTTGTTTTCCCCCTCAAGTAGCTGACACAATCCGGCACAACTTTTATGTTGACGACTGTGCCAAGTCTGTGGCCAAGGAATCGGATGCCATCCAGCTGGTGAAAGATCTCACTGCACTATGCAGTAAAGGTGGGTTTCAACTCACTCAGTGGGTCAGCAATAGCAGAGCAGTTTTAGCATCAATCCCTAAGGAACACCGGGCAAAGGAAATCAAAACACTGGATCTCGACAAAGACAGTTTGCCCATTGAAAGAGCACTAGGACTGCAGTGGTGCGTGGACTCTGACAAATTCCAATTCGACATCAATCTGAGGCAAAAGCCACACACCCGCAGAGGCATACTCTCAGTTGTTAGTTCCATCTTTGATCCACTGGGCCTTCTTGCTCCTCTCATTCTCCCAGCTAAGCAGTTGTTACAGGAGCTCTGCCAGCGAGGCTTCGGATGGGACGAGCCTTTGCCCAAGTCAGTGTCTGAAAGGTGGGTGGAATGGACCAACAGCCTGGATAAGATCAAAGGCTTCAGTGTGCCACGCTGTTTGAAACCAAAGGGCTATGGAATGACGAGCTGTGCCGAGCTGCATCACTTTGCCGACGCCAGTGAAAGTGGCTATGGTTCTGTCAGCTACATCAGACAGTTGAACAAGCAGGGAGTCATTCATGTCACTTTGGTCCTAGGAAAGTCCAGAGTTCTTCCCCTTAAGAACATCACAGTGCCACGACTGGAGCTGGCAGCCGCAGCATTGTTGGTGAAGGTAGACAGAATGTTGAGAAGAGAGGTACACCTTGACCTAAAGCCTTCATTTTTTTGGACTGATAGCCAAACGGTGCTCAAGTACATTGCAAATGACCAAGCCAGGTATAAGACCTATGTAGCCAATAGGGTCTCACTGATTCGGGAAAATACAGACCTGTCCCAATGGAGATACGTCAGCAGCAAGGACAATCCTGCTGATGATTCATCAAGAGGATTGAATGCACGAAGATTCATGGAGCAAAAGAGATGGACACATGCCCCTGAATTCTTATGGAACCCAAAGGAAAGTTGGCCAGTGGAGGTAGTATTGGGCTCAGTGTCACAGGACGATCCAGAGGTCAGGAAAAGTGCTACTGTATTGGCAGCAGTAGTGAGCCCTGTGACACCCACAGACCAGCTTATTTGGTTCTTTTCAGACTGGAAGAGACTACTTAAAGCAGTGGCATGGTACCTCAGACTGAAAAGGATGTTGATGCTGATTGTGAAAAGAGGAAAGGAGCAGCCCTCATCTCAAATCAGCACCCGCTCAAGCACGAAAAAGGTGAGGATGAAAAGTGAAGATTTCAGGATTTGCCTTGGTGGACAGCTTCTCACTGTTGAAGATCTGGCAGAGGCAGAAAGGTCAGTCGTCACATACACCCAAAGACAAGCATTTAGTGCTGAAATTGCAACACTGGAAATGACCCCGCCTAGAGTGCACAAGGGCAGTAGGATCTGTAGGCTCGATCCTGTCCTAGACGAGGGCATTTTGAGAGTAGGTGGCCGACTGCGCAAATCTGCAATGCCTGAGGAAACCAAACATCCTTGCATCTTGCCCAAAGACTCACACATCTCGATACTGCTCTTAAGAAACATCCATGAACGCTGTGGCCATAACGGCAGAAACTACATGCTATCAGAGCTCCGGAAAAAGTACTGGATTGTAAAAGGCAACTCGGTGGCAAGGAAGGTGCTCTCAAAGTGTGTCTTGTGTCGGCGTTCAAGGGGCAAAGCTAGTGAACAGAAGATGGCGGATTTGCCGTTAGAAAGAATCCTACCTGACCTCCCTCCATTTACCAATGTCGGGCTGGACTACTTTGGCCCATTTGAGGTGAAACGAGGCAGAACCACCATCAAGAGGTATGGAGTTCTTTTTACATGCATGTCCAGTCGGGCTATTCATTTGGAAGTTGCTTTTACACTTGACACAGACTCATGCATTCATGCTTTGAGGAGATTTGTCTGCAGGAGGGGCCAAGTGAAGCACATCAGGTCTGATAATGGAACGAACCTGGTGGGGGCGCATGGAGAGCTCAAGAAGGCCCTGATGTCACTAAATGAGAGGAAAATCCAAGATGCCTTGCTTCCAGATGGAATTGAGTGGAGTTTTAATCCCCCATCAGCATCACACCATGGCGGAGTCTGGGAAAGGATGATAAGATCTGTCCGCCAGGTGCTGAACGCCACTCTCCATCAACAGTCCATCGATGATGAAGGCCTCCAAACTCTGTTTTGCGAGGTGGAGGCAATCCTGAACAATCGTCCCCTCTCCACAGTGTCCTCAGACCCAAATGACCTAGAGCCGCTGACCCCAAACCACATCCTACTCTTGAAAGCCAAGCCAATCCTACCCCCTGGAACCTTTTTGAAGTCCGACATCTATGCCAGACGTCGCTGGAAACAGGTCCAGTACATGGCCGATCTGTTCTGGCAAAGGTGGACCAAAGAATATCTTCTGCTGCTGCAGGAGAGGCAGAAATGGACTTCACTAAAGAGGAACCTGAGTGTCGGAGACATTGTCTTGGTCGTTGACCCCACTGCTCCTCGAGGGTCCTGGCCATTAGGAAGAGTGCTGGAGACAAAACCTGATGCAAGGGGTCTGGTGCGGTCAGTGAAGCTCAAGACAAAGACTTCAGTCCTAGAGAGGCCCATAACCAAGCTGTGCCAAATCCTTGAGTCTGAAGAGTGACCAGTGTTCCTGATCACATGAGGAAGGAATGTAATGTATGCATGATTTCATGCTCTCTCTAAGTCATTATGCATTACATATCTCTGGAAGCATTAAGTGCTTATTTATTTGATTGATAAATTGCCCCTCTTGGCTCCTTTTTTAATTTGAGTAATTGATTCTATAGAGAACAATTAGGGGCCGGTGTAGGAGCCGCATTTAAGTTTTTTATATTTTGAATAATTTATTGATTTTACCCTTTTTTGTTGGAATCCTGAGTGCGCCCTCTATAGGTGGTGAAGGTGCAACCCTTTAAATGGCTGCCAGGCGCGCATGACGGGGAGAAGGCGGGACGCAAATACCGTCATTGACCTCGGTTCTCGGTCGCTGAACCACGCTCCGTTTGGGCCTATGCACCCTTTATTTGCTGAATGTAATAACTTGGACTTTGAAATTGCAACGACATCCTTATTTTGTATTATCTTTTTTCTTTGCAATAAAACCGGCATCATTGGACAGTCAAACTCACGCGTTGGATTATTGGCAAGAACTGCGAGTCTGACACTGCTTCTACCGCTTTCTCCATTGTGGTCAAATCCAGTAAGAACGTAGGAACTTAGGATTTATGGGTTAAAGGAAAAACTCAGCTGTTTTTGCCACTA
>CM051006.1:8355334-8367834 GCA_027704905.1 Muraenolepis orangiensis
GTTTTTATCCACATGCATACTAAACTGTTAGGCTGCAACTTTCAAAACAGTGTCACCAATATGACAACAGGGTCATACTTCTTACCGGACTTACCGTGACTTATGACTTAATACTGGACTTATTACGGTGACTTATGACTTATTACTGGACTTATTACCGTGACTTATGACTTATTACTGGACTTATTCCCGTGACTTATGACTTATTACTGGACTTATTACCGTGACTTATGACTTATTACTGGACTTATTACCGTGACTTATGACTTATTACTGGACTTATTTCTGTGACTTATGATTTATTACTGGACTTATTACTGTGACTTATGACTTATTACTGGACTTATTACGGTGACTTATGACTTATTACTGGACTTATTACGGTGACTTATGACTTATTACTGGACTTATTACGGTGACTTATGACTTATTGCCGTACTTATCAACTTATAACTGCACTGTATCAATGATGCTGCTACCACGCACTATGGTCACTTATAAAAAAAAATTCCACCAGCCATATGTACATACTTTGAGATTTCTGTATTGTTCTTTATTGTTATTATTGCCATTTATCGCATTTTATTTTATTTTGACATACTATTTTTGCTTACTGTGAAATTTTACTTCCACTGGAGTGAATGGGGAGCAAGGGGGCATGGGGCAAATGCTCATACACCCACTTAAATACACAAAAAACAAACACATACACACTCAAACTGTCCCATTTGCAAGGACACACACGCACACTCACTCACACACACACACACACACACACACACACACACACACACACACACACACACACACACACACACACACACATGCAAACACACACATTTACATTACAGACTGAGTCATTGGTCATCAAGAAGACCGAGACCTAGTCGAGGTCAAGACTAAAAAATATGAGACAGATTCAAAACTGTGTGGCTATCGTTATATCAATTACCTTAAAATAGAAAAGCATGCTTGTTAATATGCATAACATAGCTACACCCTTACTTAACTAGAATTGGATGCATTCAAATTATAAAAGTCGTTTGTAGCTCCTTGTCCAAGAGGCAGACAGACAGAGACCAGCACAAATGAGTACTTCAGCCCCCTGTCTCCCACACACACACACACACACACACACACACACACACACACACACACGCACACACACGCACACACGCACGCACACACACGCACACACACATGCACACACACAACCACAGATGAAGAGGGATAAAGATGGAGGCATGGAAGGAGAGAGAGTGAGTGCATGACCTCACCATCTTAATGAATATGGTGGTAACACGCTATTCAGGACAAGATGTAGTTTCACAGTTTCACATTTCACTGCCAATTTATTCGACTTTCAGAGCCTCACATGAGACTAAAGTATTTTAGGGGCTGTTTGTGATTCCTATCCACGGGGACAACTTGCTCTGTCTCCAACCCTGTGCTTTTCTAGGTCAAAAGAGAGAGAGAGCATTTGCATACATTTTGAAGTAAAAATAAATAAATAAAAAGCTTAATTACTTATAGTAGCAGAAGAATAGCAACAGAATTTGTACTGCTCATGAAGCCACGAGCGCCTTTCAACGGAGGCAGTAAAAGCCCCGGAAAAATTGGTATAACGATGTGCTAATTAAATCGAAAGGAAAGCAGACATTGTCAAAATATCAGCACCAAGCCACCCCTTTGGGTCACAGAGGTCGAGGTCCTGGCTGCTTGTCTTCTTGTGCCTTTGACAAAACTAACTTCTCAAGTGACAGTGAAAAGAAGCTTTGCTTTCTCTCCTTTTCAATCCAAAGTACTGCCAAGCTGTTCCGTGACCTTGTTATGTCCCATTTGAATGGGTATATATAAGACTTTGTATTCTAATCAAAATACAAAAAAGGACAAATCAATGTTGTTTTTCAGGGCTGAAACGTTGCTCTGAAAACCACAATGAACATATTTATAATAAAAACATTGTATTGTATACACAAGTATTGACGACAGCTTTTCAAATACATATTTATTTATTTATTATTTTTATTAAATCCTAATATGTTATTAAACTCATTGGTTTTGAGCCAAGGCAAAGCCAAATAGGTTCAACTAGTAGAAAATGACAGACAGAGACATGTAAACAAATTATTGTGATATAAAAAGCATAGAGATATTTATATTCATATTGATTTTCTCTGATATTGATTTCCAGGATGTTATTCTGGGAAAACCCTGTCTGTTTCTGTCTCAAAGTCAAGTTATACATATTTTAAAGTACTTGAACTACTTAAGCACTTGTTTACTATTGACATCTGAATGCAAGAGAGCTATGACTTCAATCTGATACAAACACAGGCAGGTCACGACGTCACGTTGCAAATGGCCAATACATATATTTTATCTTGTATATTGTAAGATAACTGGATGTTGAAACCAACCAAGATTCAAGAATCATGATTTTTATTTACCATATGCAAAAAGTACAATGGAATGCTTACTCCCCAATCCCTCCCACAGTATGCATTTCTAGAACACAATACTATAAAAAATACTTAATAAATAAAATAACAACAAAAGTGACTGGTTGATGATATGTGTACGTGTTGAATTGTGCATAAAGCATATAAAAGCATTTTAAAGTGCCGGTAGTGCAGCAGCATCATGAATACAGTGCAGTGCAGTCCAGTGCAGAACCGTGCAGTAACTGTAATGAGTCCAGAAAGTCCAGCAAAGTATGATAGTGTCATGTAATATGGATGACAATGTTATGATAGTGGCAGCACTCCTAGCAGTTCAGTGGGCGCACTGCCTGTGCATAAAAACTGTCCTCAGCACATGCATGCTGGAGCAGCAATGCATTACTGCATGCAGCATGCAACCTGTGTATACAGTTGATGGAATAATACATTTGTACTTTGGCAAAGTCAAATGCTGTGACTTGGGATTCTGATGCATGTAGTAGTTGACCCCCTCGAAACCACTCACCACAATCTGGAACATCTGTTTTATTGCAATATATTATTTATAAATTGATTAAATATTAGTTTCATATTCAGCGATCAGAAGAAGAGCGCTCAACATGGACAGCACAACGTCCATCAGTTGGAAAGAAAAGCACTTCAATAATTGTTTAGTATTTCCATACATTTGTTCAGGAAATATAATGTGTACCGTACTGTTTATAATCTGGAAAATTGTCCAGTTTATATATACCTATATTATATACAATAGCTACATACATATACATTTGTACTTTGGCAAGTCACATGCTGTGACTCGTGAGGACTCTGATGCATGTAGAGGTCGACCCCTCGAAACTCACTCACCGCAATCGCCATCACCTATATTATTGCATTCTATTATTCATGAGAGCAACAGTAATTCACTGCTAACATGCAGGATGGAAATCGACAAGGCATTCCGTTAACTGAAACAAGTCTGCCACAGAGCTGGGGATTCAGTCCCATGAGCTCTGTTTGAGTAACATTTCCTGTAATAGGAGAGGCTCTTACCTCTGAAGACATGCAGACTACAGTCAGGCATGGATGAAGTCCAGCAGGTATGTTTTAATTGCTTTCCTTCCGTGTGTGTGTGTGTGTGTGTGTGTCTGTGTGTTTGTGTGGTGTGTGTGTGTGTGTGTGTGTGTGTGTTTGTGTGTGTGTGTGTGTGTGTGTGTGTGTGTGTGTGTGTGTGTGTGTGTGTGTGTGTGTGTGTGTGTGTGTTTGTGCCTATGTGCCTGTTCTTGCCAAACGTCTAGCCAGTTATAATTTGAACGCGATAAATTAATAAGTGTATTTTGGTTCAGTCTGGACTGGTGGAGCTGGACTGAATTTGTGAAAATGTGTGTAAGTATTTGATTTTTAAGATCGGAGGAAATGTAGTTTATTGTTTATATACGCTGTTAACAAAGGGAGACACATTCAACTCTTTAAGGACATCTGGTTTGTATAATAATTGTTTTGTTAAACATTGTTTTTAAAAAGGGCAGTATGTGTAAGTTAATTCATTGTATTGTAGGCCTATGCTACAGTATAGTACAATTGTGTTGTAGAATATAGTATTGTAGATAAGTGGGATAGTAGTGTATGATATAGTATAGAACGGTATGATACAGTATTATAATGCAATACCAGTGTTATGATGTGATAAAGTATTCAAAGGGGATAACATATTTTTGAACACTGATAAGCAGGTGAAAAAACTAAAAGCTGAAGCCGACTTACACTTTAGTTTTTCTGAGATTTCTTATTTTATACGATATAGCGCCGGATCGAGGCAGATCACCTCATCACCTCAAACATTACGCGACAAAAGTAATTAGCATATAAAAAAAAAACACACCCTCCTTTTACCTTCCGTGATAAAAAAAAAATGTAAATACAATCTGCAATAATCCTTTCAGATACTCCTCGGAGAATAACAAAAACAACCTCATCGGTAAAGATGTCGTTGGAGACACATCGCAGGTTTCTGTCACCCCCCCCCCCCCTGTCTCTTCCTTCTTCTTCTCCTTCTTCCTCTTCTCCTTCTTCTTCTTCTGTGGTGTCATTCATTATCATATAGAAGACCTGATCTGGAGCACCAATCACGTCCCACTGCCATGCTCCACCCCCCCCCCCTCACCCCCCCTCACCCCCCCTCACCCCCCCACCCCCACCCCTCTGTTATCTCTTGGCGGCTGCATGAGGACAATACACAACAGCCGCAGATTAACGGAGATAAAGAGAAGGGAAAAGGGAGGGGACGTAGGGAGGGAGGGGATGTAGGGAGGGGAGGGGACGTAGGGAGGGTGGAGGGGACGTAGGGAGGGGAGGGGACGTAGGGAGGGGAGGGGAGGGGAGGGGAGGGGAGGGGAGGGGAGGGGAGGGGAGGGGAGGGGATGTAGGGAGGGGGGGAGGGGATGTAGGGAGGGGGGGGGGAGGGGAGGGGAGGGGACGTAGGGAGGAGGGGGGGGGAGTGGGAGGGGAGGGGACGTAGGGAGGGGTGGGAGGGGACGTAGGGAGGGGAGGGGACGTAGGGAGGGGTGGGAGGGGACGTAGGGAGGGGGGGGGGGAGATGGGTGTGAGAAAAAAAAAAAGTGGTCCAATTAATCGAGAGTTGAGTGCCAAAGACTTTCAATTTAATCTCCCGGAGAAGAATGCGCCCTGTACTTCATCACCCGCGTGTCAGTGCGTCGGCGGAGGGGTCGGTGGGGGTTAGGGGGGTGAGGGTGGAGGGTGGAGGGTATCGAGGGTGAGGGTGGAGGGTATCGAGGTGAGGGTGGAGGGTATCGTGGATGAGGGTATCGTGGGTGAGGGTGGAGGGTGGAGGGTGGAGGGTGGAAGGTATCGAGGGTAAGGGTGGAGGGTGGAGGGTATCGAGGGTGAGGGTGGAGGTTGAGGGTGAGGGTGAGGGTGAGGGTGGAGGGTGGAGGGTATCAAGGATGAGGGTGGAGGGTGGAGGGGGGTGGAGGGTGGAGGGTGGAGGGTATCACGGGTATTGAGGGTGAGGGTGGAGGGTGGAGGGTGAGGGTGGAGGGTGGAGGGTGGAGGTGGAGGGTGAGGGGTGAGGGTGGAGGGTATCAAGGGTATCGAGGGTATCGAGGGTATTGAGGGTGAGGGTGGAGGTGGAGGGTGGAGGGTGGAGGGTGGAGGGTATCGAGGGAATCGAGGGTGAGGGTGGAGGGTGGAGGGTATCGAGGGTGGAGGGTGGGGGGGTGGAGGGTGGAGGGTGGAGGGTTTAAGGGATTGTGGCGCAGGGCTTAACACGTCTGGACGGGGGGGGGGGGGGGGGGGGACAGTTATTGAGTTGTATTCGTCCTTGGGGATGTGAGGATGAAGGCTTACGACGCCAGAGCCTCGCCGGGGCAGGCTTGTTGTTGTCGTCGTCCCACCCTCCCCCCCTCCCCCTCCCACTCCCCCTCACACCCCCCCCCCCACCCTCACCCCCCCTCCCCCCCACCCTCACCCTCCCCCTCCCTTCCCCTGATGATTTTTTTGTTATGCATTCTTTCTCTCTCGATGCTTTAATGGGAGAAAGGTGGGACCACGTGGGAGTTGGTGGATTAAATGACTTATGGGGTCATGTAGAAAGCGGAATATAACGCTCCGTTTTTTAAAACCGGGGGTTTAAGGGAGATTTGTCCAGGAAAAGCTTTGTGTAGTCATCGAGGTCATCGATCTGTAAGAAATAAACGCTTTGTTCATATCGGTATTGAATATATATAAAATATACAGCAATCGGAAGGCGATTCGCTCAACAAGGACTGCCCAACATCATCGACATCAGTTTGAAAGTGAAGCACTTTCACAATAATTGTTTTATAGTAGTAGAAGTTTATGTTCAGGAAATATAATTGAGTACTTATTGGGGTATATTAGTGTGTGTCCAGTTTGCATGTATATATACGATAGCTATATTATTTTCTAAAGACGTTATGAGTATGAGTTAGGAGTATCATTCAGCGGCGATACTATGAATCTACAAATCCAATTCAATATAACAACTACATCCATTTCCCCCCCAAAAAAGCTGCAGCGACGTACAGTACATAAGACGGTCGACTTTAAAACAACGCATGTTATAAACAACATGGGCTAAGCTATGCTATGTGACACGCACCAGAGCCATGACCCGCCTGCCGGTCGTCCGTCACCGCCCCGACACACAGACATGCGCAGGGTAGGAGACATTTATCACATCGAGATAGGTAGCTTGAGCTGATTCATGTTCACAAGAAAATGGTGGGCGTCGGAGAGACCTTGGAGGAGAGAGAGAGAGAGAGAGAGAGAAGAGAGAGAGAGAGAGAGAGAGAGAGAGAGAGAGAGAGAGAGAGAGAGAGAGAGAGAGAGAGAGAGAGAGAGAGAGAGAGAGAGAGAGAGAGAAGAGAGAGAGAGAGAGAGAGAGAGAGAGAGAGAGAGTGAGAGAGAGAGAGAGAGAGCGAGAGAGAGAGAGAGAGAGAGAGAGAGAGAGAGTGAGAGAGAGAGAGAGAGAGAGAGAGAGAGAGACGCTTGTGGTGACTTCATCTTTAGCGCTGGCACGGGCGCAAAGGCAGCATCGAAAATAAAAAATATAAATATAAATTTAAAACCTTTATTTTTTTCATTTATTTTGCCACTTCACGCTCATGCGAATAATTGCTCTCAAGTACACCGTTGGAGCCAGAGTTGAGGTTCGTTTATTTTTAACTCCGTGGAAATGAAATTGTACAGCCGACTTCTACCAGCTACTGAACACTCAACACCGGCAGTCAGCGAGCGCCGTTAGAAACGGCCTGTGGAACGAAGGCTGCTCTGGGCTGAAGAGGGAGCCTAGGGACAAACATCTCAACACTTCCTTTCTTCGAGGGGTTTCAGGATTCCTAATCGCAAAAACTCGGGAGGGGGGGGGGGGTGTGGGGGTCAAGTGCTAACTTTAGCGGTGATTTAATTCCACTAACCCTAAAACATTTTTCGCAGTGAAACGAACCGTAACCTCGGTCTCTGTGGGACTTTCTGAGCTCAAAACGGGGAGATTGAACTTGACATGCGGGAGCCGAGCTGGAGGATGTACGGGAGTACGGGAGCTGAATTCTGCTGATTAGTTTGGTTGTAATTACACCCCCACTTACATTTGATCAGCATTTCCTTATTAAGAAAAAAAAAGCATGTGATCCCCGAGATATAAAAGAGGATGAAATGAATGGATGAAATGAATGGATGAAATGAATGGATGAAATGAATGGGGGAAAAGCTATTCATCAAAATGTGTGTGATTATATAACTGTAAGTGAGGTACAATTTGCAATCAACAAGGAAGAAAAAATATATATATATATATTTTTTAAAAAGGCCAGAAAATATTCCATCAATGCACTTCAGTTGCGTGGGTGCTAAGAGCTAACGACACGCAAACGTGTTCATGAGCGATTGTTTACGGCCACACTTGGAGTCAAACAGGGAGATCAAACTGGCGTCTTGGTAAATAACCTGGCCGGTTTTAACGGGTGGTAAATGGATGGTAAAGGGACATTTATATAGCGCTTTTCTAACCAATGGTTACTCAATGCGCTTTACATATCAAGTCTCACATTCACTCATTCATACAGTCAGCCGTGCAAGGAGACAGCCAGCACATCAGGAGCAGTTAGGGTTAGGGAGTCTTGCTCAAGGACACCTCGACAGCTTTTGCTAGGAGGAGGCGGGGATCGGTTGTGAGGCGACCGCGCTACCTCCTGAGCTAAACTGACGCCCTGGTGGGTGTTCACGCAGTCAACGTCGACGACTTCAGACATCGGTTGTCTGCAGACGTTATGAGTACACATAGCCGGGAAAGAATATGGCTTACAAATGATGTTTGAAGTATCGCGGCAGCTTCCTGGCGAGTTGAGAGATCAACCACAAAGGAAACTCATCAGCAACTTTTGCAAAGAGTCGTTCGTGGCATCCACTGTAGACAAAAAAATATATATATATGATGAAAATAACTGAATTAATCCCCCCAAATCACATCATTTCCTGAATCCCATTTGTGTTACAGTTCAGTTTTGTGTGCAGATCGCAGTCTACGCCACTGACACAATACTATTGTAACTCTGACGAAAGAAGCCAAAGCTGTTAATCCACGATGGTGAATTGAATCCGCTGCGGTTTCCGTCAAATGTAGTTTGTTTGAGATCACCGCTACGGTGTAGCTGTGCAACGCGTCTCAGCAAGAGACTTTAAAGCAAAGCTGTGGACGTCCCGCCCTCCACCATGCTGCTCCACTGGTGCATGACAACAAAGCAAGCAGAAATAATGGATGGGGAGGGAGGAGGCTTTCAACGACTCCTCTAGTTGTTGATCTTGTCCAGGATGGAGCTCAACTTTAACTCTTCTTAGGACCGCATACAATTGGCCCAAAGCTGGCTGTGTACTTGGGGAAGCTACACCGGGGGCCCTGCAGGAGGGTTGTTAAGACGAGCGATAGCCCCGGCTCTGGCACCACCATCTGATCAGATATACCAGCAGGAAAGCATGGCTGAAGAAAGATCCTTTTTTTTTGGAGGGATGAAGAGCGTTTGTACCTCTGGTGTGACAGTCTCTCCATTTTCCGCCCTTCCAATTTTCAAGAGACTTGAACTGCGGCAAATATCTATCAGCAATCTACAATGCAGAACTGAATGTTTGAGGATCGTCGGGGATTAAGGATCCCCGACGACGGAGGATATTAAGAGTGATGGCTGAAGGCTTGGGCTTAGGCCCTTGATCGTCCAGATAAAGATTGACTTTGTGATGGAGCCTCGAGATCATCTCTCTATGCGGGAGCAGTGGCGTGCTCCGTGGCCAAACGAGGCGTGGCTCCTACCCTACCGCGGGAAGAAGATGTTCGGCGGTTGATGACGGAGGATGCCCTTGATCATCAGTTGAATTTGAAGAGTCTCTTTTGTTTTTCATGTCCTATGAGTTCCATTGTATGATGCCATGCAGAATGGAGCCGATCTGAGGAAACTAAGCGTAAAGAGGCTATTAAGAATTGAACATTTGTTATTTCTAAAGCTAGGAAAAGTAGCCAAACATTCGCCAACCTATGTCACTTTTGGGTCATTTCGAGAGTAAGTTATTTGTATTTAGAAAGCATACAGCATACATTAAATATATATATATATACTGTATATGTTGAGCACGGGAATAAAACGTGTAAATATCTTCAATTTGAAAATAAGGGCAAATGTTTTATATAATCTCTCTGAATTCAATTGTAAAACACGCACATTGCAATGTTTTGAAACGACCAGAGGTTCATTTTGAACGTCATTCAGCTTTTTGCTTTTTTCTTTAATATGTTTTTGAAAACACATTTAACTTCATGGCCACTGCCCACATTCAAAGCCGCGTCTGAGCGACCGGCGCCTCGGTGAACTCGGGCTCCGTTCACTCATTAAGTGGACACAGACCGTAGCATTTTAGGGCCCCAAATACATGTCCTTACCGAGTGAACTCTCACCGCTCTCTCCTCTCCCCGGGACGTAAGTTCTGCCGCTGAAAGGGGGTCAACTTTTCAATTGACTGAGTGCGCGTGTGTGTACGTGTGTGCGTGCGTGCGTGTGTGTGTGTGCGTGCGTGTGTGTGTGTGTGTGTGCGTGCGTGCGTGTGTGCGTGTGTGTGTGTGTGTGTGTGTGTGTGTGTGTGTGTGTGTGTGTGTGTGTGTGTGTGTGTGTGTGTGTGTGAATGTGATAGAGAGTGCTCCCTTGACCTGGGCTGTTTTAGTGGCAGCCCTGCAGAAGCCACACAGAGCTGCATGACGGAGGGCTTTCTTTTTGTTCCCTCTCCGATCGATGGCTTATCCATCGGCTAGCAACAAAACCACCACCCACCAAACACCACCTCCCTCACCCCCACAAACCACCACCCACCAAACACCACCACCCTGACCCCCACAAACCACCACCCACCAAACACCACCACCCTGACCCCCACAAACCACCACCCACCAAACACCACCACCCTGACCCCCACAAATCACCACCCACCAAACACCACCACCCTGACCCCCACAAATCACCTACAACCAAACACCAAGGGGGCGGCAGTAGCTCAGTCTGTTACAACTTGGCTTGGGGGACGGAAGGTCGCCGGCCCAAGTTCCCCCGAAACACCTGGGGCACTGCCCAGAGATGCCCCTTGAGCAAGGCACCAGACCCCCTACACTGCTCCGCTGGCGGTGTATATACAATTTCCGCTTTAGATTGAGATTTAGACCACCACCACCATCGCCCCCTTATCACCTGCCCACCTAAAACCTCCACCATCGCCCCCTTATCACCTGCCCACCTAAAACCTCTCCACCATCGCCTCCTTATCACCTGCCCACCTAAAACCACCACCACCGCCCCCTTATCACCTGCCCACCTAAAACCTCTCCACCATCGCCCCCTTATTCACCTGCACAAACCACCCCCTGTATTTAGGCAAAGGGCCCCTGTGCTATGAATAGTTTACCAATAGGTATGAGACATAGAGTGTATTACGATGGCAGCACGCGCCTGACAGCACCCGCCTAGTGTGTGTGTGTGTGTGTGTGTGTGTGTGTGTGTGTGTGTGTGTGTGTGTGTGTGTGTGTGTGTGTGTGTGGTGTGTGTGTGTGTGTGTGTGTGTGTGTGTGTGTGTGTGTGTGTGTGTGTGTGTGTGTGTGTGTGTGTGTGGTGTGTGTGTGTGTGTGTGTGTGTGTGTGTGTGTGTGTGTGTGTGTGTGTGTGTGTGTGTGTGTGTGTGTGTGTGGTGTGTGTGTGTGTGTGTGTGTGTGTGTGTGTGTGTGTGTGTGTGTGTGTGTGTGTGTGTGTGTGTGTGTGTGTGTGTGTGTGTGTGTGTGTGTGTGTGTGTGAGACGATCTGGGCAGCGCTGGATCAGCAGGTTCTTATGATTCACTTGGCCCGGTGTCTGAGGACACTCTCTCACCGCCCACTGCTGTACACACACAGCCGCCCACATCTTACATGCGGTACAGAGACACAGGCTGGCTGTGAGATCGCGTACACGGCGTTTATATTACACCGTGTTTCCCCCCCCCCCCCCCCCCCCCCCCCCGCTGTGACATTTTCATTTTCATTTTTACATAACATTTACGCGGGCTCATAACCATTAACCATTGGGATCGCAAGAGAAAAATATCCAATTTCTGTAGAGCCAAGTTTCTATGAAAAAAAACACAAACCAAAACTAGGCTAAGGTACGGAGAAGCTATATAAATCACAAAAAAATGAGCTCAGCGGAACTTGTACAGTTACAGTCAAGATTTTAAATAAACTTCTCGAGTGTTGTGTGTGTGTGTGTGTGTGGGTGTGGGTGTGGGTGTGGGTGTCGCAACTCTTACACCGCAAACCACACAAGCAACCGAAACGCTAACTAGCTGCACAGCATGTCAAACAGGCTAACCAGCGCAACAGAAAGGATAGATAGAGCCATCAAATCCATGTCGTTTGTGTGTGTCGCTCTATCCTCGTGAAGGCTTCAAACGTTGTTATATAAAAAAAAAACTATTTTCTTTTTATATAACAACGCACAGGGCTTCTTACATCATCGGGAGGCCACATGCAGAGAATGTCCCTGTGAAAAATGAGTAATACTATGGAATCCATATCGGCACTGTAGCACAGCAGTCTGAGATAACTGATGCAATATGTCTCTCCTGCTTTGCTTGCCGGTCGGGGGGCTTGATCCAGGGCTCTGTGGGAGTTGTTGTTTACCACCGGCTGTGCGGTTCATCACCATTCAATTGACCTGTTCCTTTTGTCATACGTGTATATAGAAGGCTGTCCCTTTAAGAAACAGTGTTTACATCCGTCTACGTCACAACATACGCGAGTCACCGCACTGAAGAAATGGTTTAACCCCCCCCCCCCCCATCGAGTTTCTCTTTTGACAAACCTACAGAATGGCCGGAGTGGAAATAACGTTTTCAACGCTATAGGACTACGACCAAACTGGATAAGGAAGATGGACAAAGTGCAGGTGAGCTGTCGAATTGATGCCATGGGCAGCCAAGCGGAAAACATTTATAAGTCATTAATTGACACTACACCTT
>CM051006.1:8370334-8400334 GCA_027704905.1 Muraenolepis orangiensis
TCTACCCCCACCCATACCACAACCCCCACCTCCACCCAAACCACCAAGCCCACCCCCCCCTACCCCACCCATAACACCACCACCCCCACCTCGGCCCATACCAGCACCACCACCCACACCCATAACACCACCACCCCCATCCATACCACCCCACCACCCCCCCCCACCTCGACCCATACCAGCACCCCCACCCCTACCAACACCCATACCACCACCTCCACCCTCACCCTCACCCCCACCCATACCACCCCCATCCCCACCCATACCACCACCCACACTCCCACCCACACTCACACCATCACCCCCACCCCCACCCCCATCCCCAGCCCCACCCAAACCCCCATTAACCCGACTCACACCCCCACCCATACCACCACCACCACCACCACCCACACCCCCGTGGCCTTCATGTTGTCAACGGGTGAGTACAGCACATCGAGCAGCCCCGTGGCAAGCCTCTTTTCCAGGGCCAGGGGGCCATTCGTCTGGGCCTCAGGAAACACACACACACACACAACCACACACACACACACACACACACACACACACAACCACACACACACACACACACACACACACGCACACACACACACACAACCACAACCACACACACACACACACACACACACAACCACACACACACACACACCACACACACACACACACACCACACACACACAACCACACACACACAACCACACACACACACACACACACACACACACCACACACACACACACACAACCACACAACCACATACACACACAACCACACACACACACAACCACACAACCACACACACACACACACACACACACACAACCACACATACACACAACCACACACACACACAACCACACACACACACACACACGCACACACACACACACACACACACACACACACACACACACACACACACACACACCCCAGGAGGAAGGGAGCTAGCAGTGGTTGACAGCAAGAACAGCCTCCTTAATAATAAATGATGGTGTGGTTGGTGTTTGTTTGGTTTTTATGAGCGAGATGCGCCGTCGCATGGTTAAGTGTGAACGTAAATACCGGAATTCAATGGGGAAAGGAGGCATTTTGTCTATATTCGCATTACATGTAAAACAATACAAATGAGGGTATGCCTATGTATACTTCTCATGCATAATGCAAACCGAGCAGATGTTGCATCGAGCGTATACGACGATAGATCAGGCAAACCATCCATAAGAAATGAGTCTGAGTTTGACGTGGCGTCCCCCTTGGTTGCCTTGGTTACTGATGAGTTCATATTTAATCATTTGAACGATGGAATCATGTGGATTTTGTATCATCACATTTACAATTTCAATTAGGGGTGACTAGACTTTCCTCTCTTTTGATCAGGCCTCAACGTAATTGTCTGGGATTTGGCTTTTGCTTGCTTACAGTCGCACTTGCTTCCTTTGACATTATCTCCTTGTGTATGTCCCGCCCTCTCGCAATGCCACCATTGGTCGGTCATGTAGGCTACAACTTAGCTACATCCCGACGCTAACATTGGTCCAACTGCATCTCAATCATAATTTACCCTCAGTCCTCTTTCTATTGGAAACCAAAATACATTTAATACAAATGATTGTGTAAAAATATATCAACAAACACATGTTAATACACATGTTAATACTGTAACATGGAATATAAATAATGATATATCACACACACACTGACCCACACACACACACCGACACACACACACACACCGACACACACACACACACACCGACACACACACACACACACACACACACATGTGAAATGTATTTAAAGAATTCCCAATTTTCATGTCGAGTATGACGGATGTGCTATGTTGCCGAGAATTCACAACAGTCATTATCACATATATCCCATTTCCCCCCTGCTCACCAGTATATTCCCATGATATACAGTATATATTAATATATATATTTATATATAATGCACAGCGTTCTCTGCTGTAGCCAGTGGATGCATTGTGCCAGCCAGGGCCATATAGCCTGAGAAGGACATTTCTCTGTTTTCCTCCTGGTACACGAACAGCAGCTGCTGCTGCTGCTGTTTTTGCTGTCAACTTTCTTTGTGCTGGAATGGTATATTTATACCGTGTACTTAGGGGCTGATGTGTGAAAGCCGGTGAGTGTTATGAATCCGTCACACATTGCAAGTCCCACACAGGAACACAGGAGGTAACTAGCTTGCAATGAATAGGTGATTGTGTTAGAGTCAAACATGTCTATTGGGGGGGGGGGGGGTTGTGTGGCAGTGTTATAGAGATTGTTTCTCTCCATCACAAAACAATCCTTCGTTGTTTAAACTTATATTATAATATTTGTCCCGTTTAATAATAATAAGTATTCAAATGTGTCAGTGTACAGCACAGCGAAAGGAAATTCTCTGCATTTAACCCATCCTAGTATTAGGAGAAGCGGTCAGCTATTTATACAGCGCCATTATTATAAACTTCACCATTTGTGTGCAATGAAGTGATTGGGTAACGCACTCAAGGCCGGCATAATGCTATATTGTGCTCCAGTCTGCTCAGCAGGGTATCCCTGATTGGTCTGCCAAGCCAACACTCTCCTATGAGTCCTTTCAGACTTGAGGGGGCACATCAGGTTCCAGATTTTAGATTCTCAGAATGCATCAACATCTTTAGTCATTTGACCTGACCTGGTCAAATGAACCAATATGGAAGAGATAAATAAGTTATCTGTGCTCGTGTTGTGGTGCCCTATGGTTGTCGAGCATATAATCCACACTGCGGTATGTACTTGGTTTGAGTGTGCATTCCAAATAAATCCTGTTCAATTGCCGTCGACTGCCGTACTTAGTCTAACAGTGTGGCTTTTACTTTGAATAGCTCTCACTAGCTTCCTACAGACGATGTCTGCTTGACGAAGTGGTTCGGTGTAAAGGCATCATATATGACCGCTGTGAACATACTCTGCACACACAGCACTGTTACACTCCCACGCTGTTACACTCCTACAGGGCTGTGATAGGATGTTGGAGCAGCGCAGGCATCCATCGCACCACCACCCCCCCATCCCCACCCCCACCCCCACCCCCACCCCCCACACCTCGACCCATACCAGCGCCCCCACCCATACCACCACACCAACCCCCACCTACACCCATACAACCCCTATCCTCACACCTACACCCACCCATACCTAGCAGTTCAGTGGGCGCACTGCCCTTCAATGATGGTTCGGAGCTTACATTGAATGTATGTATTTTATATTTTAGACCCAAAGGGAGAAGGCCAAAGCTTGGTTTCCATTGAAGTGGGAAGCAACGATCAAATTGCATTATAATGTACATGAAACAACCGTGTATCGTAATCAAGCCAGTGTCAGGGGCAATGACAACTGCGTAGGTACAGAAGAGGTAGCCACCGCTTCAAGAAATATATAAAACTCAATTGACTCTCCATTGCATTTGGACACTTGATAACTGAACTGTCATCCAACACCCTCTTTAGAGAATACATCAGCTGTTATCTGTTCTGTATCCAAGGTGTGGATGAAGACTACTATATGTGAGGGCCAGTGCACGAAAGGAGATAGGCATTAGATTAGATTAGATTCAAATGTATTGTCATTGCACAGCTCAAGTACAGTACAGCGAAAATAATTTGGCATCCAACCCGAGTGCAAATGTTGCAGTAAAGTGCATGGTAATATACAATGTACAGTGGTTTAATAAGATGTAAAGACGTCTACTAGGTATAAAAACAGGTATAAAATAACTTATAGAGTATGTATAACAGAACAAAATTATTATAACAGAATTATAGGTATATATATATAGTTAAGTATACAACCGGTAGTGAGCAGGGGTATATAATTATATCGACAGGATAAATATTTATAAATGTATATACAGCCGGTAGTGAGCAGTTGAAGATTAATATATATATACGGTAGGTACAGTAACAATTTTAATAATTAAATGTGCATGGCCATCATACAGGTATTTAACCAATACATATGTAAACTATAGGTAGAAGTAGGATATGTTGGATACTCTAGGGATACTATAGGGAGTTATGATATGATGTTATGCTATAGTGAGCAGAGTTCAGAGTGCAGAATTAGGCTGGTAAGGAGACAAAATACGTTGTGTTCATCAAAAAAATGAAATTTTAAAGTACAGTATATAACAAATAAACACATTTATCATGACCTCTTTTGGACTCTGGTGATTCCATCGGGGAGAATCCCCTGTGGCGTCCCCATCTCCACGTCTGGGCCGGTCCAGTGACAGGGGATGGACTGCTAGGATAGGAGTGATGGTGTTCAATGCATTGCATATGGGCATCCCAATGGGTCCCAATGATTTCCCCTCGGGGGCCCCTTCAGATATTATGGTGTGCATGTGGCCCCTGCCCCTTTCATACCCTCTACTAGTCCTATTTACTCTTTAGTTCCTCCAGCAGACTTGTGCTGTTTCTGTGTAACTGCAATACTGTACTGTTATCAATACTACATGACCTAGTTACACGTGACACCCCACTGCACCTTGTTGGATGGATATATACACTGCCAATTTGCACTGCACTTGTAATTTGCACTACTGTATATAGGGCCACCGCGATATGTATATATATACATATACAAAAATTACAATATTACAAAATACAATACAAACAAATGTATGGACATTTTCGAACCTGTTAATTTAGTTTAGTTTAGTTTTTTATATAATTTATATTTTGTATTGTTTGAGGATTGCTAAAAAAATGTTGTTGTACTTCTGATTCTGACTTACAGTGAAAGTGACCTAAAGCGACTTTCATACGCGCCCCACTTTTTAGGGATGCATTATTAATGATAATTGTGTAATCATTAATGAGCAGGAAGAGGGTCAGGATATCTTGCTTGAGGGATACATCCATGGTAGACTTCAGTGGACATTGGGGTTCAAACCCAGTACCTATTGGCTGACACAACCCTGCCACCTCCCCTCCTGTTAAAAAAAAGAAAAGAAAATAATATTCAAATCTAAACCCAAAACCTACCTTTTGACACTATCGTTTGGCCCTCAGCTCTCATTACAGCTAAATCCACCCATAAGCCAGCACTAACACTACTCTTGCTGCCGATAGGTACTAGACTAGAGAGTTATCTACCTGCTGGTCCTTGTCCACCCTGCCCCATCTAATCACACCGCAGTCTGCTTATGTTTTCTAGTGGGCCGCTGTGATCGTGACTGGAGGCCCGTACACACCCCACCTGAAGGCTAACAGCCTTCACCCTCCAGCCAGCACCATAGACAACAATTAACTCAGTATTGTATCATTGTACTTTTAAGTTTTTGTGTAAGTGCTACTGTACTTATGCCGCTTATGGCACTGTGGAGTGTGTGTGTGTGTGTGTTTGGTTTGTGGCTGGTTGAAGCAGCCTCACCTGGCCTCACCTGGCCTTAGAGTCAGACTGATTACTCTATGGCTGGTGAGGCTGGTGGGTCATTGTTGATCAAGGCCCACAGTGTCACGATAGGGAAATTAGGTGGGACCCAGAAAGCAGACCAAGACACAGTGGAGCTATAACATAAAGCTTTATTTAAAGCAAACCAAAATACCAGAGTGATCAGGGACAGGTGAGGGGTCTGGATACCGGGAGGTGGATCCGCGGAGTACCGGCAGGTAGTAGACCGGCGAGTAGTCCGGGACAGGAGAGGAGTCTGGATACCGGGAGGTCTGAGTAGCGACAGGTATTAGACAGGCGAGTAGTCCGGGACGGGCGAGGTGTCTGGATACCGGGAGGTTGAGGTAGCGACAGGTATAGCCCGACGAGTAGTCCGGGACAGGAGAGGAGTCTGGATACCAGGAGGTCTGAGTAGCGACAGGTATTAGACAGGCGGATGGTCAGGGACGAGCGAGAAGTCTAGATACCGGGGGGGTCGGAGTAGCGACAGGTACTAGATAGGTAACTATAATTACCGAGTAGCTCGTATAGACCGGAGAGTAACGCGAGACAGGCGAGTGACGCAGGATAGGCAATGAATCTGGATTTCCGGGACATGGAATGTACCAACGTACAAAGTAGCAACGATAAAGTACGACGTACGACCTAACAAATGGGTAACAGGACGCCAGGGTATATATAACCCCAGGTGAGGTGATTAGTAATCAGCCAAGGCAATCGTTGACAGGTGTGTGTGTGCGCCGCCAACCACCGTAACCATGACACACAGGTCGAAACAGCCTCCACCACACACACTGGAGGAGGAGAGAGATCTAGCGTGTTCCATCTGCTCTGTTCACCGTCATTCAAACTCTCGCAATAAACCGGATTCCTCATCAGCCCGTGTTCTTTTCTTCGGGAGGAGCCCTCAAGCAGCCAATTGAATGACTAGTGGCAGCGTGGTCTGCTACAGGCCCCCATTGCACTCCTCACCATCCCTGGAAGGCGGGATCTTCCACTCTGGGGGAGGGGGTTTGTAAATGTGGCCTGTGATGCCCTTTAAAACTGTAACTGTGATTAAGGGCTATACAAAGACAATTGACTTGACTTGGGGGGGGGGGGGGAAAAGCAGCACACCTAAGGATTTTTTTTACAGATAACGCTTTCCAAATCACATTTCACATCTTTCAATGCAGGGCCGAATCCCAGATAATGGTTTAAATAGTTCTCAGGGATAAAGAACCAGTGATAAGAAGCTAAAGCTCGTTAAGTTTTCCCGCCAGAGGCAGTGAAACACACTCGCGTGGAGGCTGCGGCCACATGTGTATTCATCGGAGCTTCTGCCGGGCGTCTCGCACGCATTTTAAATGACCAGTATGCCTCTATACAGTTCTTTTTCCCATTCCCAGGATCACCAAAGGAAAAAGGGTAGCATAGCCGCAAGGTCCGCACACCACCCTGTTCCTACATTCTTACATGCATATATTCTATTTCTATATTTCCATTTATTATTTACCATTCAGTCGTTTAGACCCGAAGACACCTTCATCGTCCACAAAGCGACTTACAGTGCGTTACATGGGTGGGTGGATGGATGGATGGATGGATGGATGGATGGATGGATGGATGGATGGATGGATGGATGGATGGATGATGATGGATGGATGGATGGATGGATGGATGGATGGATGGATGGATGGATGGATGGATGGATGGATGGATGGATGGATGGATGGACATATGATGAGCAGGTCGAGCTGGAGGATTCCTTCAGATGCAGCTGCAGGACACTGAGGTTCCAACCCAGAAGAAAGAACCCTTAGCAACGACTACACTGCTGAGCTATTCTCTGCCATGGGAGCCAGACAGTGGTAGTCTTGAGACTTAAGGGTTGCTAGAAATCCCTTCTAACTTGTACAGAGGGGGGTCTGGCAGGGGGGTGGGGGGGTTCATCACAAACACACACAAAAACACATCGCCCCCTGTGGATCTGATGGAGCGCTTCACCGGTCGGAGCTACTTCATTAATGGCCGAGTCTAATCCTGAGGCCTCATTAAATGGTCAAAGCTGTACTACTTCCAGGAGCAACAATCTTCTCTCCCTCAAAGTGCCCGAGGGTGAGGAGAGGGGTGTCAGAAGAGGGGGGGGTCTCCACATGTAATGAACAGACAACAGACAAGACAGAAATAGCCCCCGCGGCCAAACCCACCATTCCTCACAGAATAATGCATCGGCTGTTGCATTTTATAACCCTTAAGTGGTCACTCTGCTGCATCCGTTTCCACAATACGCGTTGTATCACTTGCCGGGTGTCCAACTCACACACTACTGCATCAAGGAATAAAATGAGGTGCAGTGGCTATTCGAGTGGTGCTGAGGTTGCTGGAAGTGTCATCACATGGGGTCAACCAGCGGCACTTTAAATACACAGCTCCGGTACAGGAGGACGCCTATATGCGATACCCTGCTCATCTGGATGTCTGGTCTGCGTGAAAGCATGTGTCAACGGCCCTTCATCATGGAAAATTCAGACATGCCAGACAGAGTTGAACGAGTCAGCCAATGTTAGCATGGCTTGTGGATACGGCGGAAATGTTACAGCAAGATATTTGCGCAAGACCGTGTCAGTATAATGTGCTAGTGTTGCTGTCTGCTGCTGAAAATCACAAAGCAAACATAATTCCAGAAAATCCATGAGAAACTGATTGTACAACAATTTATCCTTTAAAGATGTAAAATATCTAAATCCAATATTGGAAAATGGAATGCCTTTTGTATAGCACTTTTGTGTGATCCAAGTCATGCCTCACATTTACCCATTCATACACACATTCAACCACCGACGGCGGAGTCAGCCATGCAAGGAGACAGCCAGCACGTCAGGAGCAGCTAGGGTCAGGGGGTCTTGCTCAAGGACACCTCGACACTTTGCTAAGGAGGAGCCAGGGATCATACCAGAAACCATCCGGTTTCACACTGGTAAGTAATACGCATTCGCTACCTAGTGCGCATTAACTAATCCACCTTGGGTAGGCGGTTTCGATCCCGAAGTAACTAGTTCGGGTGCAAAGCAATAAAACAGAATCTTTAATGCGCATTACTTTCACTTCACACAAAACGTACCATTCGCTTCTCTGTCGTGTGTGTGAACGAAAACCTGGTATCGACTGTGCAGCGAATCGCAAATTAGAAGAGAGTGTGAACAAGTGTATTCGATGCGTAAAAACTAATACGGTATGAACCTACTGGGAGTCGATACCGTATGCAGTGTGAAAACGGTATTAAAGCCACAATCATAGTTATTTTTTATTGTGTACGTTGGCAGGCTGAAGTGTCCTTATAATACCTAATAAGTAAACCTGCCGGAACGCAAAAAGTAAAAAACATATTAATGTCACAAGAAAATGTACAAGCCAATAATATATGTTGTTGAAAGCAAAGGTTGAAGACAGTTGAAGTATATTTTATATCTGTTGGCACTTTGGTGTTTTATTACTGAGTGCAGGCCTCTATCTAGACACTCTGTCACAGCAGATGCTCGACATTTTTGGCAAGAAGTTCTTAAACAGCCATCTGGTGAAATATGGACCCCATTGTGTGTGTGTGTGTGTGTGTGTGTGTTAGTTTCATACATACACTCACTTTTTTTCCTCGTTATGATTTAAAAACAAATATCGCAAATAAAGTTTGGCTCCACCAGCGCCCCCTAATGACTTACTAATGTGGTACATTTCTGAATCCATAACTCCAAAGCTCCAAACCCTCAACCATCCACATCCAATTATTAGATTTTCATGTCGGCAGCCGACAGACAATTACAAATTGGTGCTTACACACATAATATGTATTCATCCCCGCCAGTGGTTTCCTTCATTGAAAACATGATCAATACCCCTCCTCGAGAAGACATGCTTAGAGAGAGCTAATGTCCGTCGATGCGCCCTGTTTGTCATGGAAGTAATTCTAAATCTGAATCTAAATCTGGAGGATTGAATCCTCTTTATTGGTCACACACATGTAAACACACACACAGTGAAATGTATTTCTCTGCATTAAACTCATCCTAGTATTAGGAGCAGTGGGGGCAGCTATTGTATATACAGCGCCCCCCCCCCCACGCCGAGGAGCAGTGTAAGGGTCTGGTGCCTTGCTCAAGGGCACCTCGGCAGTGATCAGGTGTTTCGGGGAATCAAACCAGCGACCTTCCTGTTCCTAAGCAAAGTCCCTGACTGACTGAACTATGTTGCCTCATTTTGTCCATTGAGATGAGGACATGATATAACCACAGTCCACCGGTAGGGCGGATCTATGTATCGTACGTCTGGGTGGTGGACAACCCCCAAGTGTGATGTTATGCATTATGGGGTCGATTTTTTTAATTGCCTGATCAATACCACTCCCGATGGTAAAATAAGGGGGGGGGGGCCTCATTAAAATGACATGCAGTACGCCGTTGTGTGCTTAATAGCGAGCATGCATGAAGCGTTGTGGGCATGGCATTTTGCTAGTTAGCGCTACCCAGCTAACTCTTGTTGGCGTTCTCTGTGTAATGAGTTGGCGCTATTCTCACCTCGTTTTCCGTGTTAGCTGCTTAATTAGCCTGAAATGTGCGAGCTCTTCACATTTCTGGAACAGCTGGGCTCGCTAACAGTGCTGGCCCAGGAACTAGCCTGACTGCTTTTATGGCGGCGGTGTGCGGGGTAAAAAAATAAAAAAGAGATTAATTTGATTGCAACAGGAACTTTTTTAATTCAAAGTGACACTATTGTGTACTGTAGTTCTACTGAAAGGCAATGTTTCCTATGGAAAAAACAAAACAATACACTGTGTTAAATAAACAAAATATAACCTACATACACACTCGACAACATATTCCGATGTGTTTGAGGGGGATTATTTTAAATCAGAATGATGATTGACGGCATTTTAACATTTCAACCCCTTTGACCTCATTGAGAGTGAGTACATGTATGAATGACAGTTGCAAATTGTCTGCTCTTACGTTGAGGTTCCTATAGCTACGCTAACATGATAGCTGACAGGTCTATTTCTTAATATATATATGTCTCTAAAGTGCACACATCACCCTCAACTCAGCTTTTGGTTCCAAAAACAAAGACAAAAACTTTTTTATAGTAATAATATTATAATAATAATATAATATAAGCAGTACAGGATTACAATTAAATGAGATACGAATATCTCAAATACATATATATTTGTCGGGATAATTAATGTGTATATATATATATATATATATTAACTACATTACAAAGCAACTTAAAATAAATAGGGTGTTTTAACAAAGGGTAGGTAAGAGAACCACTCGTCACCAGAAATCCAAAAGTGCCTTTCTATAACTATATATATAATTATGTATAGAACTATAGAACTATGTATCTATATAAAAATAAATAAAACATCAAGAAAACTGAATGGAATAAAAGAGCTCATGGAATTATGATGATTTTTCGAGTTCATACACAATTGCAATAATATATGCAAGTGCAGATCCGTGTGTGTTTCTCCTCGAGGACAACCTAGACCTTAAAAACGAGGATGGGGGGGGGTAATGAGGAACGAGGATGGACAGATTCGTACCGTCACCTTAAACCCCCCTCGCCGGGCTAAAAATATATGCTAACATGCTACTAATATGCGTCCTACTAGCCAGGGCTCCCACCACAGGGGAATCCTGTCGCAGAAGCACAGCAGTAAGGGGAACATTAGCTAAGCAGCTATAGCGGTCGCATTAATCTAGCTGCCTTTTATTTTAACAGTGGGCCTCTGGTGGGGGTGGTGGTGGTGGTGGGGTGGTGGTGGGGGTGGTGGGGGGAGTGGGGGAAGTGTGAGGACCAAAAGGGCTTAGCGTCCATCCTGGCAGAATTAAACCAAATGAGATAAGTCAGTGGAGGCGTAGGGGGGGGATGGAGGGGGAGGTGGGAGGAGGAGGGGGGAGGAGGTGGGGTCAAGACCTGTCGATTACTGAACGATGGCTCCGCACACCTCGGGGCTATTCATCTGGGCACCGCTCACACTACTACAACCCCCCGAGTAGGGGGGGGGGGGGGGGGGGAGGAGAGGGGAGGAAGAGGGGGAGGTAGAGGAGGAGGGGAAGGGAGGAGAAGGAGGTGGAGAGGGAGAGGGAGGAGGGGAAGGAAGGAGGAGGGGAAGGAAGGAGGAGGAGGTGGAGAGGGAGGAGGAGAGGGGGAGGTGGGGAGAAGGAGGGGGAGAGGAGGTGGGGAGAAGGAGGGGGAGAAAGAGGAGGAGGAGGAGGGAGGTAGAGGAAGTGGAAGAAGTAGGAGGGGGAGGAGGTATTAAAGTAGGAGGAGGAGGTACAGAAGGAAGAGGGAAGAAAGAGGAGGGAGGAGGAGGAGGTGAGGACGGAGAGGGGGGGAGAAGGAGGGGGAGAGGAGGAGTGGGAGGAGAGGGAGAAGGAGGAGGAGGAGGGGGAAGAGTAAGAGAGGGAGGAGGTACAAAAGTAGGAGGAGGAGGAGGGGGAGGAGGGGGAGTAGGAGAGGGAGGAGGTACAGAAGGAGGAGGAGGAGGTCAGGGGGGATGGGGAGGAGAGGGAGAAGGAGGAGGAGGAGGGGGGAGGTAGAGGAGATACATATGGAGGATGGAGGAGGAGGGGTGGAGGAGGAGGGGGAGCAGGAGAGGGATGAGGTACAGAAGGGGAGGGGGAGGAGGGGGAGGGAAGAGGAGGAGGAGGAGGAGGTGCGGGGTAGACTCAGCTGGACACGAAAATAAGAATGCAACATAAGGTGTTTCTCAACGCTGGATATAATTGACCTGGAAATTATCCAGAATTCCCCTGAAATGTATCACAGGGGGTGCTTTTAAAGTTAATTTCCTACCCAGATAACATACTTTAGGTTGTAATTAACCCGTTTAATCATTTATTTTATGAAGTATATATATATATATATATATATAAATATATATATAGGTCCGATATATATATATATATATATATATATATATTTATAAATACTGTATATATATTCTCTGTTCTAGATAAGAGAATAAACCCTGAGAATATCCAGGGCAGGAGGTGTACCATCGATGGGGATTCAATTCCCATCCAAAAGGTACTGGGTTTGATTCCCAATCATCTCCTGCCTACCCCCGGCGTAGACGACTGGAGAAGTTTCCTTTTGGATGAAGGCCTCCGCTAAAATGACTGAATAGTGTAGTAGCAGTAGTATTATAGTGACAGAATATAAGAAGATGGTGAGAAAATACTCCCTAGTACGAAGAAAGAAACATGAGAATGCCCATGTCCTGTCCCGCTGTCCCGGATATCGTTCAATTAAACTGTAAAAAAGTCCCATAAACCAGCCTTCGGGGAATGAAAATGGAGACCTACAGCGGCCATGCATATGGTTCTAATGTGCGACGGGAGACGACATAAAGCCATAACAGTAACGGCTCTGTCCGGGGTTTGGAAAGCATTAGCGGTACTATAGTAGAAGGTCCGGTTGCATTGAGCAGAGACGAGAGACCCGTGAATCACTGTCGGGGTTCCCATGCTCCTAACACTAAGTAAGAAATAATAATAAGAAGAAGAAGAAGAAGAAGAAGAAGAAGAAGAAGAATAAGAAGAATAATAATTAGAATGTGTGTGTGTGTGTGTGTGTGTGTGTGTGTGTGTGTGTGTGTGTGTGTAACACATACACGCAGCGTGTGGAGAACGAGAATGATCAGCATCGCCTGTGGCAGACAGTGTTCAATTGTTCAAGTCACTTCCTCCGAATCACACGCATGTGATTAACACATACATATTTCAAACATATAACAGGATAGATAGATAGTGTGGCTGGCCAATTAACTCTCCAATATGTGCATGTATGTATTTGTTTCGGTCGTGATATTGTAGTGTATTTTTTATACCCTTAGTATAATCTAAAACACACCTTCTTATGATATTCTGTACATTGCAGGGACAATGTGGTTATGCATATCCCTTCTCACTACCTGCTGTTGATACATTTATATATATATATATATATATATATACATTTATATATATATATATATGTATCCTGCTTTTTATAATTGCATACCCCTGATCACTACCTATTAAATACTTATACTTACTTAGCTGTATATTTATATATATACTGTATATTATTATGCTCACATCCCACACATACTCTATAAGTAATGTTATACTGTTTTTATACCTAGTAGACTGTTTTTTAGCAACTGTAAACTGTAAGTGATATATAACCATGCACTTAACAGGCAAACATTTGAACTCTGGTTAGATGCTAAATGATTTGCGCTGTACTGTACTTGTGCAATGTGCAATGACAATACATTTGAATCTAATCTAATTTAATCTAATCTGCGGGTGGGGCCCCCAGGGCCACATGGGGCATGGGGATGGGGTGAACTGTTCTTCTAGATGCATGTTATCTGCTGGTGGGTTCTTAGGCCTTGACAAGGATTTGAGGATGCTTTCCACGGTTTCACTATGGACGTCACATGAGCCATGGCCGTATAGGGAGGGCCGTGGGGAACGTTTGACCAATAAGAATGGAAGTGATGTCGAAGCCTAGGAGTGTGTGAAAACATCTATATATATATATATATATATATATATATATACTATATATATATACTACTAGGGGATAAGGCAGTCTGATCTAATTGGCTCGGTAGTATTGAATACTCAGTATCCAGACACTGTGCGAAAGATTCTTATATCCACCGAGTATAAATTAAACTACGATATCAATGACTGACTGCATGGTGTCGACAACTGCAAATAAAAAACTATAAAAACGCAGGTCGAATACTTATTTGGTGCATTGGAATACATTATTTTCCAAATGTGAAGTGTTTCCCTGTGGTAAAACAAAAGGACTCCGGTCTCTAGGAAAATAATAATACACCTAGATATTGGGTTTTCTGTCTGTCAGATCCGGGATCTTACAGAGGCGAGCGTGGCATTTTGTCAAGAGTTATTATGTTTCTGTCACTCTATCCATCCCTTGGTGACATCACCGGTGGGCGTGTCCTCGCCGATTTAGTTTGACTGACTGGTACAGTCCACCAGTCACGGCTGTGGTGTCACAAAATGGGACGATTGTATAACGGGGGAGGGGCCCTTTCAAATTAAGTCGCATATTAAAAAGGAGAGAATGCAATTTTGCTTTGATGAATTCTTCATGGGAAATAAGTTAATTATGTATTGCATCATGATATAAAAACCGTCCCTCTGTAGTTTAGTTTTCTTACAAAACCTAATTTCCAGTTAAAAAATAGAGACCTTTTCCTATCTTTTCAAACCAAGGCCGATGTCTCGGTTTGGCAAAGCCCATTTAGAGCACGGCAGGAGTGATGGATATGATGAGACAAATTATGAGGCACAGATTTGTCACACAGGTATTATTATGATCACAGCAATTGCACTTCCACGCACGTCATACCGATATTTGACGCAATGTTCGGTCATTTGAAGGCTATAAATAAAACACAAATTCTAACCGGAGTGTATTCTTTATTCGCTCATCCGAATAATGACTTTAGTGTCAACTCTACTCATCAGCATGCAAACACGAAAGGGACGACAGGGGAGATCGTTGTTCACGAGTCAAGATGTGTGTCACTACGTGGGGGGTCAGGGCAGGAGTTTGACAGGAGTCCAGGCACAGTGGTGGTAGTGGAGGAGGGTGGAGGGGGTGAGGGGGTCTGGGAACCCTGCTGATAAAGAGCTCTCTGATGCCTGGACGAGTTGAGAGACAGACACTGATGGAAGAGAGAGAGAGAGAGAGAGAGAGAGAGAGAGAGAGAGAGAGAGAGAGAGAGAGAGAGAGAGAGAGAGAGGAGAGAGAGAGAGAGAGAGAGAGAGAGAGAGAGAGAGAGAGAGAGAGAGAGAGATTGGCATGCAGATATAAAGTATGATAGAGAGAGAGTAGAGAGCCGGAGGGAGATAAAGAAAATAATGGAACAGTACAACAAATGGGAAAGAGAGGACAATAAAGATTGAGAGAGAAAGAGCGAGAGAGAGAGAGAGAGAGAGAGAGAGAGAGAGAGAGAGAGAGAGAGAGAGAGAGAGAGAGAGAGAGAGAGAGAGAGAGAGAGAGAGAGCGAGAGAGAGAGAGAGAGAGAGGAGAGAGAGAGAGAGAGAGAGCGAGAGCTCGCGAGAGAGAGAGAGAGAGAGAGAGAGAGAGGAGAGAGAGAGAGAGAGAGAGAGAGAGAGAGAGAGAGAGAGAGAGAGAGAGAGAGAGAGAGAGAGAGAGAGAGAGAGAGAGAGAGAGAGAGAGAGAAAGAGAGGGAGAGACTTAATCAAATTGAGACAAGGTTAAAAACAGACATGCTTTTCAAGAGAAAGGTCAAAGTGTGGTAGAAAGTGTTAGAACCAGAGGCTCTAACAAAGGCCATGAAGTCCTTGGTAGGCTGTGAGGTGGACATGTTGAAACATGTCCACCTCACAGCTGCCCTCCATGGAGGACTCAGTGGCCATGGTGATGACAACACCCCCCCCCCCCCCCCCCCCAAAACAATGTCATATTATATTTGTAATGTCCACTTCCATTCCTCTCCAAGGGGTTGGACAACGGCCCTTTAAAAATAAGTTTTAAATAATAAAATATGGAATGAATAAGGAGAGACAATCATTTTTGCTGAAATCATAATGATTGGGGCTCGAATTGTTTAATTTGTTTTATAAGTGCTGGTCTCCTTGTTCTCATAGTGGTGCAAATTTTTTTTAACTTTCCCAAATCAAGTCAATTCTCATTGAATGGCCCTTTATTAGTCACTCAAGAGCCTTACTGGGTGTAGTGAGGCAGTAACGCCTTACTGGGTGTAGTGAGGCAGTAACGCCTTACTGGGTGTAGTGAGGCAGTAACGCCTTACTGGGTGTAGTGAGGCAGTTACGCCTTACTGGGTGTAGTGAGGCAGTAACGCCTTACTGGGTGTAGTGAGGCAGTTACGCCTTACTGGGTGTAGTGAGGCAGTAACGCCTTACTGGGTGTAGTGAGGCAGTAACGCCTTACTGGGTGTAGTGAGGCAGTAACGCCACAAACAAACTTATTTTTCTCCACCTCTTGCAACAATGCGAATGTTGAGTGTATATTTATCTGATTTCCCAATCTCCACGGAGGCCCAACTGGTCTCGACTAACCAACAAACGTCAAACCGCAACCGCTATCGAGTATAAAACTGATTTGTCAGCAAAAGGACTTCTATAATGCAACTATAAAACAACTATAATGCCTATAACTTCAACTTTTGAAGCACGGTGAACCGCAGCCCTTTGTAAAGAGCAAAGTTTGAGCTTTGCGCTGGGGTGGCCTTCAAGAGAAGGTTTTAACTGACTTAACTGTTACTATACAGTCGTTTAGCTGCAGCAGACTCACTCAAGTGACCTTTGAGTGAATGTGAATACATGTCTTTGAGGGTTTTGGGCATCTCATTCAAGGATTGCCTTGCTGCAGGGGGGTAGGACTGTGAGGAACGTCAGGAATTGAACCCGGGACCCACTTTTACCTGACTCCTGCACTTCTTCCTTTGACCCTCGATGCTGAACCCTCTGCTGACTGCGTCTCGTGGCTTGTTGGTGTCTATCAGTGTTTGGTGTGCTTTATGTGTGCTTTGTGTGTGCTTTGTGTGTGCTTTGTGTGTGTGTGTGTGTGTGTGTGTGTGTGTGTGTGTGTGTGTGCGCTTATGTGTGTTTTCTTTTTTGTATGGACGGCAAACCATTTTCCCTGTGAGGGGCAATAAAATATACTTTGAACTACTTTGAACAGTAGGCCTTTAATATGGGAGTGAACTACTTATCCCCCCGAAAAAAAATCTTTATTGCTTAACACAGACAAGTGACAACCCGGTACAGATGGTGGGAAGACATTGATTGGCGCTAGTCCCGGTGAGACCGCCCTGATCGGACGAGGTCACACACGGGTTCTCTCTGAAGATCAGTCTGACCTCCATCCCCTCTCAAAGCCTCCCTGAAAAGAATCAATTGAAAAGCGATAGGAAGACCAATCAGCACTAAGTGGAGGGATTCAGTTCATGAAGAAACGTCATAACGCAGAACTGCAGCCAATGGCGGCCTAGACTGAACAACGAGTTAACAGAGGAATATAATTTGTAGCACAGGTGGCTTTCCTCAGAGGGCAATATGCTGTGGCTTTGTGTTGGGGGTTTCAGACCGTGAGAAGAGTTGAGAGTTGGTCGACTAGTGTTTCCTGTCTTCTCCAAAAAAGGAAATCGGCTCGTCTTTTATTTATTTATTTATTTATTTATTTTTTATTATTGGCATTCATTTGAATGAAAACAAGAACTAAAACAAAAAGTAAATCGAATCGCTTCCAAAAAATGATCCTATATTATTCCACGATAAGATTAACAAAAAAACATCTTCCCCTCTTTATCCACAAGAAACTAGTCCAAACCGGTGCGTCAAACATGTGAGTAGTGTTCTCCTGTTCTTAAAGGAACATGCACCCAATTTAGCCCACACGCATGTAACCAAAATAAGAATATAGACACACATGAATACTAATAACGAAAACAATTACAAAATATAGCTTAATATTAATTATTATTAATATTCATATCTAATTAGGAGAAATTTGGCTCCTACACTTTACTTCTGACCAGATTCGGCGAGAGCCACCGAGAGGTCAAAAGAACAGCAGCATTTGTAGTTTCGTTTTCATCCGATCTGGCCTGGAGTTTTTTTTAATCCGAGTGACGTAAGGGGCCACGCCCATCGTGGGGGGAAAGAAAGTCTCACGCAGACTGGATTACCGTCACCAGCCTCCGCCATTCCGCTCTCACACGTCAAGGGGCGGCCCACGTGTCTTATCGAGTCATCCCATGCAGTGAGAGTGTGAGTCACCCTGAGAAATAAGGGGTGCTGAGACAGAGAGTGAAAGGTCTGTGAGAAGAAAAGGTGTGTGTGTGTGTGTGTGTGTGTGTGTGTGTGTGTGTGGGGGGGGGGGGGGAGCTAGAGTAATGCCTGCAGCTCAGGCTTAAGAGCCCCCTTTCTGCCATGTCGCACTTGACGGATGGCACCACAGGCCTGCTCATCAAGAGCCGATAAAATATGAGGGCATAATTCAGGTCCCCGGGCCCCCAGGTTTGGCAGGTGTTCTGGGCTCCTTAGCGGGCGTCTCTGAGGGAAACCCACACCCCCCCCCCCCCTTTCCTCCTCCTCCACCCCCCCTCCCTCCCTACCCCCCCCCCCCCCCCCAACACACCCCTACCCCCCCCCCCCCCCCCACCCCAACACACCCCTACCCCCCCCCCCCCCAACACACCCCTACCCCCCCCCCCCCCCCAACACACCCCTACACCCCTACACCCCCCCCACAACACACCCCTCCCCCCCCGCCCCCCCCCCTCAGATTAAAGCTGCGATGTCCTCATTCCTCAAGCCCCCAGTGGCCTTCACTTCCCTTCAGCTCCCCTCGCGGCATTTCAACGATGTCGAAATTCCCGCGAAGGCGAACACAGACTCAGACTTCTGAGTCTGTTAGTTTTTAGTGAGAGGTGGAGAGCGAGAGTGTTGTATTTGGTTATATCGAGAGAGAGAGAGAGAGAGAGAGAGAGAGAGAGAGAGAGAGAGAGAGAGAGAGAGAGAGAGAGAGAGAGAGAGAGAGAGAGAGAATGTGGTGTACTTCACGAGATGTCGAATCTCTTCTTTCATAGACGTACAGGTTTTTAGGGGGTTTTTTTGGAATTCAATAAGGGGCGAGCGACGGCTTGGGAATGGACGTTTTAGGGTTTTACGAATGTGTGTATTTCAGGGAAGTTAGATTAAGTTAAAGACACTTACTTACCATAAAACTCTTGAGGCATTGAGCACCCATTGTCAGTGTGTGTGTGCTGGTTCCGCCTCTGTTTTGAGAATGTGTGTGCATTTCAAAGATGTGAATCTGTCCTATAATAAAAAACATCATCATAAAATCAGATTTTCACTATGAAGACACTACGAAGCTCTTTGTGCGTTGACATTGGTTTATCGTCTCGAGCTGCTATGTGGTAGAGAGCGAGAGAATGGATTTTCTCTTGAATAAAAGTTGTTTTAAATCAAATACTGTGTGTGTATTTATCAAGTTCCTATGTTCATATCCTTATTTGTCACTTTACACACCGAGCGCTCAATCAAAAACCAATGCGATTCGGTTTTCCTTCTTTTCGACACAATTCAATGACAAAACTGCTTTTATTCTTTCAGTCTTCCACACCTCAAGCTTCCTCCAATCCAAATAGGTTCAATAAAATAGATTCCTGGAAGTATATCCTTGGAGCGATATCTTATCATAAAAATATTCATTAGAATCAAGTCCACCTACACGCATATAATGTAGTCCAACATTCTCTCAGTCTTACCGTATGTATGTATTTATCCATGTGTGTGCACATACTCCCATTTCATTCCATATTCTTTTCATTCTCTGAATCTGATTTGTCCCCCTCTTATCATATTCAGATGTATACAGTAGATATTTGCTATATATTGGGTATGGGCATCCTTGAATAGTTGAACTTAATAAATATAAAAAATATAAATAATGAAATATCTTTTTTGCCCAGATTCATTAAAACAGTGTGTATAGCACTGCAGGAATAATATATATATATATATATATATATATATATATATATATATAGAATATATACATTTATAATCAGAATACCAATTATTTAGCAGATATAAATATGATAAAAAAGACAAATTAAATGTGTATATATATATATAAATATATAATCAATCAAAATACCAATTATATATATATATATATATATATGTATATTTCTAGGGCACTGATGGGCCAATGGGACACTGATGGACACACAATCATCTCACACAGTATCGAATTTGTTTCACCGGGAGGAGTCTCCCCGACAAATGTTGAGTTGTAGCAATTCCCCAGCCTCCATAAATATTTGATTCAAATTGACCTTTCCCAGGCCTTTCCTGCTAATCCTCTGGTCCACTTTGAGCACGCTTAGATGCTCTGTGGTCACAGCCTGAAGGTCAACCCATGTCCAAACTCTGAGCATCGTGTCGTCAATAAACACACATCTGCCCGGATGAATGAATACACGCACACGCACACACACACACACACGCACATGCACGCATACACAAGCACACGCACACACACACACACGCACACACTTGCGCACACACATGCACGCAGACGTGCGCACAAACACACACACGCATGCAAACACACACACACACACATACGCGCACACACACACAAAGGCACACACACACGCACAAACGCACAGACACACACACACACACACACACTCATACATATATATATATATATATATATATATATATATATATATATATATATATATAAGGACAAGGAGTCGAGAATGAACTGCACATGTAACCTTGCTCAAAGCAACTCTGGGGGCCTCTCTGACTTAGTGAGGGGGTGAAAAGGGGGAGGGTGGGGGAGGGATTGGGGAATAAGAGAGATAAAGAACCAATGAAAAGGAGATAGGATAGCGAGCACACACAAACACACACACACACATGTGCACGCACACACACACATGTGCACGCACACACACACACACACACACACACACACACACGCACGCGCACACGCACACGCACACGCACACGCACACGCACACGCACACGCACACGCACACTGATCAACAAAAGAGAAGAGGCAACTTGTACTCTTCGTTGGCTCACTGTGGCGCCTCCATTCCAGATATGTTCCCCGTGATTCTAAACTCCAGACTCACCTCGTTCCAAACGTTCCCTTCTCTAATCAGTCCTTGTCATAGCTGGGGCCGAAAGTTTGGCGGGACGGGGGATGGGGGATGGCGGGGGGGGGGGGATGGTGGGGGGGGGGGGCGCTAACTTGGCAGTGACCAGGATCCCGGCGTGCTGCCACTGCCCGCGGTTTGCCCCAGTTTGAGTGGTGTCTGAGGGTCTGTTATGTTTCGAGCGCTGCTGCTTCCTCCTGGTGTGAATAACTGTAAAATGGATTTCAATGTGTGCGTGTGATCTATGTTGTGCATGTAATGCATGCAGTGCTACATCTAAATCTACATACATCTGGAAGATTTGATTCCTCGTTAGTTGTCACATACATAGTTGCACACACACACACACACAGTGAAATGTGTTTCTCTGTAGTCAACCCATCCTAGTATTAGGAGCAGTGGGCAGCTATTGTGTATATACAGCTGCCCAGAGAGCAGTGTTTGGGGGTCTGGTGCCTTGCTCAAGGGCACCCCGGCAGTGCCCAGGTGTTTTTCGGGGACATGAACCGGCAACCTTCCGGTACCTAAGCCCGAGACCCAACAGACCTGAGTTACTGCCCCCCCCCCCCCCCGAATAAACAATACTATATAAACAAAGGAATATAAATATATGTAGTACATAGAATACATGTAATACATGCAACCAGGGCTTGACATTAACACGGGTCCACTGGCCAAATGCCTGTAGAATTAGACAGCGGCTTGTAACTCCTGTCACTCTCACCAGGCCACTTTGGCTGGTGACCTTTTGGTAGCATTTATACTATGAAAACTGAAAAAAACTGAAAAACTTTGTAGTTCACAAAAGGCATCTGAAATAATTACGCCAATTGGAGGTGATACTACATGATACTACAACTCCCATGAGCACTGGGTGCGCACTGTGTGCTCATGCCATTGGCCCAAACCAAACCCACTGGCCACAGTGGCCAGTGAGCCAAAAATGTTAATAACAAGCCCCTTCATGCAACACATGTTAAGAATGTATAACGTATAACACATATTATCGATAGTTGTAACACATGTAATCCATGTAATAAATAACGCACTGACCAAGTGTGATATGATGTGTGTATATAAATGAATGAAATCCATATGGAACAACACAAATATAATATATATATATATATAATGTATAATAAAGCACAGGTAAAACAGAGGGTGTGAAACACGTGTGAAAGTCCCTCTAAATCAAACCGGTGAGATCTTTAATCTGCTAAACTCAAAACACTCAAAACACTTAAACACACGCTATATAATCCACCTAGCACTAACACACAGAGCACTATCCACTACACACGTGATTGTGCCACGTGTGTGAGTGTGCGTGCGTGCGTGCGTGCGTGCGTGTGTGTGTGTGTGTGTGTGCGTGCGTGTGTGTGTGTGTGTGTGTGTGTGTGTGTGTGTGTGTGTGTGTGTGTGTGTGTGTGTGTGTGTGTGTGTGTGTGTGTGTGTGTGTGTGTGTGTGTGAAATCGCCTCCTGATCGCAGTGAGATGTATGAGTGGTTTTGTTGCAAATGGCCGGCCCCTAATTGAACGGTGGTAACCGTATCACTGTCACGGGGAAATACAATCCAGGGTTCCATCCGTCACGTCATTAAGGGGGCTAAGTCTTATTGCACTAAAAGGACGCTATAATTCACATCAGTCTCATAGCGAGCATGAAGACGCATTACCCCGATGGGAGGGAGGAGGGAGGAGGAGGGGGGGGGGGGGCGGGGTTGGGAGGGAGAGAGAGGGTCATTTGTGTTGCCTTAATAATGCCTCGATCGCCATCCCTCAGTCTGCTTATCGGCAGTCCGGCAACAAACAAACACATTGCTCCGAGGACAATGAACAACAGAGAAAGGGGGTCTGCAACACTATGTGGTGTAGGAGCCAAATGATGCCTCATAATTACGTACGTGTTTATAATAATTAATTAATATTAAGCTGAATTACGTAATTATTTTATTTGGTATTCATGTTTGTGTAAATATTCGTATGTTGGTTTACGTTTGTGTTTTGTGGGCCAACTTGGGCGCATGTTCCTCTAAGAAAGGGGTAATACTTTCATTTGTTCGTCGCACCGGTTCAGGATTATATTTTGGAAGGAATTAATTTGTTTGTTTATGTTCTTGTTTTCGCTCAAATAAATACAAAATGTAGTAGTAATAGTAATAGTACATAGTACAATAGTTATGGAGTATTAGGGCCAGGCATAAAAATAAAAAAATGAGAGGAAGATTTATTTTATATTTTGCATGTCGAGAATAAAGTCGAAATTTCGAGACATTTCGACTTTATTCTCGACATGCAAAATAAATTAAAAATCGTTCTCAAATTTTTTATTTTTTCTGCCTGGCCCTAATACTCTTCCGTTAATAGTACAAAAAGACGAGCCGATTTAGATTTTTTTTTTCAAACATAGGAAAGACAAGTCAACCAACTCTCCTCACGATCTTTAACCCCCACAGGTGGTTAAGCAACGCAACAATCAGGTTGAACCTAAACATAACAATACATTACAGTCATTTAGCAGACGCTTTTGTCCAAAGCGACTTACAATAGTGTGTTTCAACAAAGGAAGGTAAGAGAACAACTCGTCACCAGAAGTCATCATAAGTGCATTTCATTCCCAAGAACTGAACTCAGGTGCTCAGGGGAAAGCACAATAAGCTGGCAAACAATAGAACAATATCTATCTAACTAACTAACTAAGCAAACAATCTACTACGTAAGACGCTTGTGCGCTAGTGAAGCTAGTAAAAAGCAATAAGAACAATAAGAATATGATAAAAAGGTGAAGTACAGGTGAAGTATTTTATCCAATCGATCGTGTTGGGTGTTTTGGACGGGATCTGTTTTTGCATTTTTATTTAAATGAGCGCTGAATTATAAGGACATTGGAAACTAGTCAAGTTAAGTCTAGTTAACTTGTTTTTTGCTAGAGTTCTAGAAACACAAACACAACCTAATTAAAATAGCGTTGCACATTACTATAACGGCACCGTGATTGTGGTCAATATTATTATTCCTGACAACATCCTGATAAAAAGCAGTAATTCTCACACACAGATTCGGGCCCACCTCATCTATTTAGTTCCTAAAAGGGTATTTCAGCTCAATGACCTTTCCCCGCGTGTATCTTCCCCTTCGTCTTCCATCCTGCTTCTCCGGTACAGAGAGAGAGAGAGAGAGACCCATCAAGGGGTAGGATCTGTTCTATCCTCTCTTCCTCAAGACCGTCCCTCCCTCCCTCTCTCCTAGTGTCCCCCCAGATAGGAAACTCAAAGCAACAAAGACCCGTCGCTCGATCCAAAAAACAAAACATTCTCCTCTCTCGGAGGAGCAGCGCATCCTCCTCCTCCTCCTCCTCCTCCTCCTCCTCCTCCTCCTCCTCCTCCTCCTCCTCCTCCTCCTGCTGTGTTCTCCTCTGAAGCACGTTGGCCACAGAGGAAAATGAAGGAGGAAACATGAGAGGCAGGTGGCAGATGAAAAAAAACCCTCTTTTGCTTGCGGGTGAAAAAAGGAAGAAAAGATAAAGAGATTTGACATTGTCAAGATTCAGATTCGGGGGCCACGCTTTGTTTTTGCGTAGCAATGAAACAAACGAAAAAACCAGGGCGGGGTTGTATTCCGTAGCGGCCGTTCCTGGCCGCTAATACCCTATTCCCACCTCCCTACTTTGCGGACTCTTTAAAGACCATCAGACTTCAGTCTTTAAAGAGAAGGACGAGAGAACAAAGAAGAAGCATGAAAGCATATGGCTTGGCTGCGATATATATATATATATATATATATATATATATATATATATATATATATATATCAGGGTTTCTGCTAGGATTTTTCTTGCCGGTCCGGACAGATTTTTACCGGACAAATTCGAAACTTACCGGTCATGTTTCAAAAACAGTCTATATTACAAACGCAACTATAATGTACACCTAGATTGACGAAAGAATGACAAAGACCTCAAATCAATTTGACTATTTTGTCACGGTTACGGTGGTTGGCAGGGGGCGTGGCCAAGCCACCACACACACACACCACACACACACACACACACACAACACACACACACACACACCTGTCAGCTATTGCCGCGTCTAATTGTTAATCCCCTCACCTGGGGTATATATACCCTGGCTTCCCGTTACCCCAGTCGTACGTCGTACTGCACGTCATACGTTGTTCACGTTAAGTCGTACATTCTGGACGGAATCGCCACGTTGATGTCCCGGAGATCCAGATCCCGATCCCTTGCCTACCCCGTGTCACCCGCCTGTCTCGCGTTACTCTCCATACGAGCTCCCCGGTCATTAGAATTACATGTCTGGTACCTGTCGCTATTCCGTCCGTCCGGTATCGAGACTTCTCGCTCGTTCCCTGATCTTCCGCCTGTCTGGTACCTGTCGCTACTCCGACCTCCCGGTACCCAGACTCCTCTCCCGTCCCGGACTACTCGCCGGTCTACTACCTGCCTGTACTCCGCGGATCGACCTCCCGGTACCCAGACCCCTGGACTGTCCCTGATCTCTCTTGTGTTGTTTGAGTTGAGTTGTGCTTTAAATAAAGCTTTATGTTATAGCTCCACTGTCTTGGTCTGCGTTCTGGGTCCCACCGACCAATCCCACTCGTGACATATTTAATGAACAACAAAACGAACAAGAACGATTGAGCAAAACCTCGTTAGCCGCAAAAATCGAGGCTATTTCAAAACACCTGTAACATCTGTAGTCCGTTTTAACATAGGCTACATGGCATCACATTGACCCTGTAGGCTACCAGGCAACTTTTTGTTTTCTCCTTAATTTCATTGCGGCAAAGTCCTCTGAGCCGAGCTGAAATCAAAGGTATCTAATGTGTCTTTGCAGCTTGCAATCCGCATAAGTCCATCACTCTCTCCTCCTCCAGACGACTCCGCAGTGATGTTTTCAAACCTTTCTGCAGGGAGAAGCCACTCTCTGCTGGTCGCTTGACACGGGCACAACACAGGCCATTTAGCCCGAGTGGCCCAGTCGGGGTACAGCTCGCTGAACTCAGACACTAGCACTTGGCAAGTTGTCGCAAACATTAAAGCCCCATAGCCGTGGAGCGCTAACATTAAAGCCCCATAGCCATGGAGCGCTAACATTAAAGCCCCATAGCCATGGAGCGCTAACATTAAAGCCCCATAGCCGTGGAGCGGCCATCACTGCACCTGCATCTCGTCGGGCGCCCGTGATGTCATGAGAGGAGCGGCAGCTGATTGGTCACTTCATGACCAAAACCCAACATTATTACCGGACATTTTGACCGGCAGGTTTTTAAATTACCGTTTTTTTATAATTTTTACCCGCTAAAAACCGGTAAATACCGGCTAACGGAAACCCTGTGAAGTGGCTAGTGGTTGTAAAAGTAGGAGAGGAAGGAAGATACTTTACTATCAATTTTGACAGTGTATTAGTGGGTAATCAATTGAAATAAAAAAATGTGCCTCAAGCCAAACTGAATTGTGTATCACCGATAGTGATCTGAGGGGGAAAGAGTATTGTTTTAATGAAAAACAGCAACTAGCGATAACTCCAAAAATCTGAAAAATCTAAAAGTTGGCTAGTTCTACCAAACAAACCTATCCAAATTGAAATTGAGTGAGCTTTAAAGGGAGAAGCGTTTTTTGTGTAAAGTATATTTACCTGTATTTAATTTAAATAAGACAAACTATCATATCAGTAAACCCAGTTATGCATGTAAATCACGTTCTATTGTCTAATCGCGAAGCCAAAGAAACACCACCTTGTCACGGTCAGCCATACTTTCTGTTTACGTTTGGCGTAAACAGAAAGTATATATATATAGATATATATATCTATATATATATAGAAATATATAGATATATAGATATATATAGCGATGGGCGTGATGAGAGACCTGAGAACAATTGCGTGCTCTTGACCGCCGCCCTGCCTGACACGGTTTGGCACTGGCTGGCTGGTTGGCTGGCTAGCTGGCTGGCTGGCTGGCTGGCTGGCTGGCTAGCTGGCTGGCTAGCTGGCTAGCTGGTAGGCTGGCTGGCTGGCTAGCTGGCTGGCTAGCTGGCTGGCTGGCTGGCTGGCTGGCTGGCTGGCTAGCTGGCTGGCTAGCTGGCTAGCTGGCTGGCTGGCTGGCTGGCTGGCTGGCTGGCTAGCTGGCTGGCAGGGGGGGTGGGGGGGATGGTGGAGAGAGGGGGCCAATGGCGCCCGGCTGGGTCGCTGTAGCACACCATTGACTTTTTCCTTCCCGGCGAAAAGGTCAGCGGATAAGGAAGGATGGGACACCTGTTGCTCCGGGTGATCATTAATAACCCCGCTGTCCTGTCAGAGAGCCAGGCGGCTCCACACACACACACACACACACACACACACACACACACACGCAGGGCGCACGCCCACATACACGGCACACACACACGCGGTGATGCCTCTGATGTGCTGTGAAGTGAACTGTGTTTGTTTAACTTATTGTTATCGTCAGCAGACCGGCGGAGATGTCGGGGTTTTGGATGGTATTTATTGTTCCTGATGTTAAACGTTTTATTTGATGCTGTGTTTATGTTTGTGTGTGTGTTGATGTGTGTGTGTGTGTGTGTGTGTGTCTGTGTCTGTGTGTTTATTGGTGTGTGGGTGTGTTTATGTGTGTGTGTGTGTGTGTGTGTGTGTGTTTTTATGTTTGTGTGTGTGTGTGTGTGTGTGTGTGTGTGTGTGTGTGTGTGTGTGTGTGTGTTTGTAGTGCACAGCTATCACACCGGATGTTTCCATGTTCTATTTGTTATCCTTTTATTGGAAGGTTTACTTATATTTTTTAACGTGGCGGGTTACCACGGCAAGCCATCCCACACAGAAGGAGATGAGAGTAGGAGGATGAGGAGGAGGAGAGGGGGAGGGGGAGGGGGAGGAGGAGAGGGGGAGAGGGAGGGGGAGAGGGAGGAGGAAGAGGAGGAGAAGAGGGGGAGGAAGAGGAGGAGGAGAGGGGGGGGGGAAGGAAGAGATGGAGTAGGAAAAAGAAGGGGGGGAGGAGGGAGAGGAAGAAGGCAAGGAAGAGGTAGAAGAGAGGAGGAGGAGGAAGAGGAGGGAAGAGGAGGAAGAGTGGGAGGAAGAGGAGGAGGAATAAGAGGGGTAGGAAGAAGAGGGGGAGAAGAAGGAGGAAGAGAGTGGGAGGAGGAGGAAGAGGGGTAGGAGGATGATGAGGAAGAGGTAGAGGAGGAAGAACGTGACAGCAAAGCCCACGACGAGGACCTCCCTCACCCGGGCACACGTGCCGAAGTGCACGCCGCCAGGCAGGGCCGGCAGGCTACACAGACAGACAAGACAAGACCGCTGTGTCGCCAATTAGCTGCTTCACTTGGCTGGCTGCAGAGCTTTAGGGCCAAAGCTCCGTACCCGTGTACAGCGTCGCATAGTGTTTCACAAAAGCTTTTCTCCTCAAGTCTCGTGTAAGCCCAGCCCCGCCCCCCCCCCCCCACCCCACCCCCCACCCTTCCCCCCAGCATCAGTAGGGTGTAGTAGTGGTGGAGCAGTAGGCCAGAGCCTTGCAATGCACCGAACCACACACGTAGCTTTCGTAATCATTTAGCCTTTATTATTCATAGGCTAGTGTGCCCATAGGAGGTTTTGTTTACAATGGAAGAAGCTGAGGCTGTTCATCATGAGGCAGATGAGGCAGATGAGGCAGTACTGCCTTTTTTTTAACGATCTTAATCAATCCTAATTGATCTTAATCTGATCTTAATCAGGTTCAAGGGAGTCAGTTTTATATCCACAGGCAGTGTGACCCACTGAGCTGCTAGGAGTGCTGCCACTATCACAACATTGTCATCCACATGACGTTACACTATCATACTTTTGCTGGACTTTCTGGACTCATTACAGTTACTGCACTGTATGCACTGTATTCCTGATGCTGCAGACTTTAAAATGCTTTTTAAAAGTTGTTTTTGCATAGTTCAACATATACGTATACATGTCATCCATCAGTCACTTTATTGTTCTTTTTATTGTTCTTTTTATTTTGTACATATTTATTTTGTAAATATTTTGTATTTACATTTTTATAGTATAGTGTTTTAGAAAATTCATTCATGCGGGAAGGATTGAGGAATTAGCATTCCACTCAACAAAAATCTTGAATCTTGAATCGTGGATCTAATCGCACTGATCAGCAGCCATCATCGTATAGAATAGGTAACAAAATCAGCAAATATGAATATTTAGTTGTGGAGTGTGGATGGTACCTGGTGTAAGCAGCCTCACCTTGCAGACTAGATAAAAGTCTGGGGCGCTGGTGAGTGCCTGTGGGTCTTTGGTTATCAAGGACTCACAGGTTAAAACCATGAGCCACCATCACACACACACACACACACACACACACACACACACACACACACACACACACACACACACACACACACACACACACACACACACACACACACACACACACACCACACACACACACACACACACACACACACACACACACACACACACACACACACACACACACACACACACACACACACTCGAGGAGGAGACAACAGCTCTGGCATGTTCCATCTGCTCTGCTCATTCAATCAACGGCAAAACTCAACAATAAACCGGATTCCCCATTCACCCTGTGTCCTTGTCTTCGGGAGGAGGCCCTCAGGCAGCCATTGTAATGGGGCTTGTGGCATGCAACAATTGTGTATATATTGTTCTAAACGACACTCAGCAATGATATATGAAGGTCACTTATTGTTAAAGGAAGGTTCAGCGGGACAATTGCATCTTCACGAAAGGGGCGGCAGTATAGCTCAGGAGGTAACCTCAC
>CM051006.1:8405334-8412834 GCA_027704905.1 Muraenolepis orangiensis
GTGTGTGTGTGTGTGTGTGTGTGTGTGTGTGTGTGTGGTGTATGTGTATGTGTGCTTGATTGCGTCTATGCGTGTGTGAGTCTGTATGTGTGTGTGTTTGGTGTATGTGTATGTATGTGTATGTTTGTGGTGTATGTGTGCTTATTTATGCATCTATGTGTGTGTGTGTGTGTGTGTGTGTGTGTGTGTGTGTGTGTGTGTGTGTGTGTGTGTGTGTGTGTGATGTGGCCCACCAGCCGTCAGTGTGACACTATAAAGTGCTGTGGTGGACAGAAGGAGAAAGATGTGCCACACTGACTCCAGTTAAACCCAAAGAAGACCATGCGTTGCCCCGAGCGACACCGCATGGGGTCCACCTCGCCTCCTCCTCCTCCTACTCCATCCTTTAGAAGACAGACACCCCACTCCCTCCCCCCCCCCCCCATACCCTTAAGAAACAAGAGTTGGGACCGGAATGGATGACTAACTCCCACCTCCCCCATCCACCCCCCCCCTGCTCTCCAAATAAACACACACACACACACACACAAACACACACACACACACACACATACACACACACACACACACACACACACACACACACACACGTCTTGCTTTCAAGTTTCCTGAGCTCTAGAGCTGCATCAATACAAAAACTAAATTTGGAGACAAGAAACAATGGGGGAGAGAGTGTGAGGGGACGGGAGAGAGAGAGAGAGAGAGAGAGAGAGAGAGAGAGAGAGAGAGAGAGAGAGAGAGAGAGAGAGAGAGAGAGAGAGAGAGAGAGAGAGAGAGAGGTAGAGAGGGGTAGAGAGGGACAGGGAGGGAGAGATAGAGAGAGAGGTAGAGAGAGGCATAGAGAGAGTAGTAGAGAGGGGTAGAGAGGGACATGGAGGGAGAGAGAGAAATGAGAGGGATGGGGAGAGAGAAATAGGGAGGGTGAGAGATTGTGAGTGAGCGACAGTATAGGAAGGCGATATATATATATATATATATATATAGAGAGAGAGAGAGAGAGAGAGAGAGAGAGAGAGAGAGAGAGAGAGAGAGAGAGAGAGAGAGAGAGAGAGAGACAGACAGACAGACAGACAGACAGACAGACAGACAGACAGACAGACAGAGAGAGTGAGTGAGTCAGAATGGGAGAGGTTAGCGGGAAAAGGGAGGAGGAAATTAGGACTACAAATAAAAAAAAATAAAGGACTACAAAATTAGCACCGGCCCACAAGCGGCTCACACACAAACACAATGGATCGGACTTTAATGGGCAGGGCGGAGCTCACTCAGCTGTGACGCGCGATTGGCTGAGCTGGTCACCAGGGGCCTCGGCACAATTAGGGCTGGTTGTGGAGCGTTCAGTCCCTGATAGATGGCTGGTTAGAGGTCCTACACCTCCTGCATGGGAAGTGGAACAGGGCGGTCAGCTCACGCTATAGAGTAGAAAAGCCTGTAGAGATACGGAGCACACACACACACACACACATACTTACATACTCACACACAGACACACACACACACACACACACACACACACACACACATACTTACATACTCACACACAGACACACACACACACACACACACACACACACACACACACAGAAACAGACACACACAGTCACACAGCCACACACACACACACACACACACACACACACACACACAGCCACACAGACACACACACGCAGCCACACACGCAGCCACACACCCAGACACATACAGAGACATTCAGCCGCACACACACACACACAGCCACACAAACACACACACAGCCACACACACACACAAACAAACAGCCACACACACACATAAACACACAGACACACACACCCACAGCCACACAAACAGCTACACACACACACAGCCACACACACACACACACACACACACACAACCACACACACACACACAGCCACACACACACACACACACACACACACATAGACACACACAGCCACACACACACACACACACACACACAACCACACACACACCACACACACATACACACACACACCACACACACACACACACACACACACACACAGCCACACACACACACACTTAAAACCATTAGAATTTGAAAAGTTGAAGACATGGAATCGTGTCACCAGCGTCCATGTGAGGCTGTACAGAATCTTAGTTTTTTTTCCGCTGTCCTCAAAACGTTCGTAATGATATAAAAATCACCCGTCACGTCAGCAACGCCCGCATCCGGAGCGACCTCAAGGTTATCTGACAGCCGGTCATGGCCAGCCGCCACACTCCGAGAGGTTTGAAGGCCACCAAGGGTTAGCCTTCACACGGCCACCCACCGTCTCTTCTCCCCCCTACCGTCCGGTCGCCGGGTGCGCAGCATCCATCCGTACAAGGACGACCACCAGGTTGAAGGGCAGTTCTTATCCACAGGCAGGGCGCCTACTGAGCTGCTAGGAGTGCTGCCACTATCACAACATTGGCATGCCATACTGACGTTACACTATCATACTTTTGCTGGACTTTCTGGACTCATTACAGTTACTGCACTGTTCTGCACTGTATTCACGATGCTGCTGCACTGCTGGCACTTTCAAATGCTTTTTACATGTTGTTTGCACAATTCATAAACATGTATGTATCATCCATCGGTAACTGTATTGTTATTGTAATTGTGTACAGTAGTGACATAGTATTGTTATAGTATAGTGTTGTATAGTTTAAGTATTGTACATAGTACAGCATATAGTGTTAAATTGTAGGAAATTCATACTGCGGGAGGGAATGGGGAGTAAGCATTGCATTGAACATATGGCAAATAAAAAAGTCTTCAATCTTGATTTTGAAACTTGAATTTTAAATCAAGCGCCGCCTCAAGCAGGAGGACGAGCAGACGTCTCCTATGACTCGCCAGCAACGGATTACAATCAATCAATCGATCGAATCGTTCGAATCGATCTACCGCTCAGTTACTTTTCAGAACCAGAAAACTAAGACCGGGCGAGAGGGAAAGATCATGGTACGATGTGTCCTCGGCGTTGGTTTAAAAAAAGAGACTGCGAGATGCACCCAGAGGACGTGTCACACAGGACAGCTCACACAACGACTCCATCCTGGTTGCTCACGGCAACATCAGTCGTCAGTCATTATTGTCTCAGCACCAGGAAGGAAAGTGTTGTTTCCGGTCCATTTCTTTTGCTCTGAGAACAAAATAGGCCCATCGAGAGAGAAGTCCTGCCTGGACTTTTATCCAATTTTATGGAGGCCCCATCACTAAACGCACACACAATCATAAATTATAGAAAATGGGGGTTGTGTCTGGTTTTGTCTGGACATGAAAGAGTGTGAACATGAAAGGAGAGCTGTTACTCTCTCTTTTCGTAGGGGGGGGGGATAATGTGTCTAAATGCCAACTGTGATGTCACAAACACGAACTCAGGATAATGGTCACAAAATACAGCCGTAATATCAGAGACACAAATGTTAATCGGCCTTGGGGATCCTGCAGCATATTTAGGAGTCAGTGGTGTGGCCACTCCTGGAAGGATGAAAGGATGCAGGCTAGCCATGTTACCTGGGGGAGAAATCCCCCCCCCCCCCACCCCTCCAAAAGTAGTGCTTATTTCAAGGTGGGGTGGGTGCCTAACTCCCACACATGTTGTCTGGTTGCGGGCATATTAGTAGTTGTTTTTAAAATCGATTGCCGTTTTACCCACGGAGCATTGTAGCTGTGGCATTCCTCCGATGACTACAGCATCACAGCCCGGCAGATACCCTTTGATTATGGATATAATGTAATTAAATCAGGGTTTTCAACTAATTTGCCCAACAACAGCTGTCTGTTATATATATGTTGGTTGTTTTCTGCTAAAGGTTATTTTGCAGCATGTGTGCATTCCATCCAAAGAACGTTCATATTTTTGGACCATATGTGTTGATTCATTTAGACAACTGCTTATATGATTATATTATATGAGATTGAATGATAATGAGGTTTAGGTCAATGACTCATTGACGCCGTTGTTGGCATGATCTGCAAAGCATTAAAACCCATTTGAAATTTTGGTGCAAAATTGCAAAAAAAACTGCCCTCCTCAGCATCGTGGCAAATACTGCTATTAAATGCCGAATTCTAACTATCGATGTGATTGATCGATATATATATATTAATGGACGTGGGGAGCGGCAACATACGAATAAACGCACAAACGTTCAGACAAACTACAATTATTTTTGATTGCTTATGATAGAAATCCATTTTTTTTCTCAAGAGTCTCTTGACATTCTGTGCTGCGGTTGAGTCCTTTGACAAGTCCACAGTTGGCGTCAAAACAGCCGTCTCTTTACAGGAGAGCTGTCACCTCTCAAGTCGTGTTACGAGGGTGCCGAGCGCCATTCAGGGGGTGTTTCAGGGACACCCATCTCTCTCAGTCGGCGGTGTGTGTGGTTCCATGTCTGTCTCCGATACCTAATTGGTGATCCGATTAGAGATTTCAAAGACATTCAAAGGATTTCTATTTCTGGGGGTGGAGGTGCGGGGAGGATGGGGGGGGTTTGTGCGGTACTATTACCAAGCTTAAGGGATAAAGCTTGGGTAATAGCCTGGTGATTAGGGGGGGCTTTTTAACAACGTCTCCATCTGGGATGAAGACAAAAATCAATCACCACCACCTTCTTCTTCTTCTTCTTCTTCTTCTTCTTCTTCTTCTTCTTCTTCTTCTTCTTCTTCTTCTTCTTCTTCTTCTTCTTCTTCTTCTTCTTCTTCTTCTTTGCCCGATGCTGGTAAAAAAACAACACAGGCAATACAATACTCATTGTATTAAAATACTGTGTGTGTGTGTGTGTGTGTGTGTGGTGTGTGTGTGTGTGTGTGTGGTGTGTGTGTGTGTGTGTGTGTGGTCCAGGAGAGAATAGCCTTCAAACCGCTTGTCCAACCTCAGCAGAACACAAGTCTGTTGGGTATCGCTGTCTCCTGGAGAAGATGTCTGCAGGCCTATTCTCCCCTGCATTCTCTCTCTCGCTCACACACACACACACACGTTCACACACACACACACACACGTTCACACACACACACACACACACACACACACACACACACACACACACACACACACACACACACACACACACACACACACACACACACACACACACACAGATGGTCTCTCTCACACACACACACACACACGCACACACACACACACACACACACACACACACACACACACACACACACACACACACAGGCACACACACACACACAGGCACACACAAATGCGCGCGCACACACACACACACACACACACACACACACACAGCCATTCTCTCTAGTCTTCTACCAATTGATATTGATTAACCTTAACCCCTCCTGTTCCAAAAATGGACAATGATCCCCTCTTTATTAGGCGATAATATTTAAAAAACATTTTTGAAAACATTTATCGTTCGTGAAAAAGTCTTCCATTAATAAGGAAAATGGGCTATCCTTGGCCTTGGCCTGGCCAACAAAAATAAATTAAAAATGGTCCACTTTGAGAAACATCGAAAGCTTATCTGTGTGGACAGACTGTGCCTCTCACAAGGGGGGGGGGGGGGGGTATTTCAGAAGAGATCCAGAGTGGATAGTGGACACCCTGCTGTGTGTTGACCCCTTAGCGTGGTCTCTATTTGAAAAAGCCCGCCGCCACTTCAGAACCTGCAGTTCGATAAGACACAAAATAAACACACACACCCCCCCCGCCCCCCCCTCCCCCCTCCCCCGCGCGCGCCTTCGCTGGTTTAGCTGTAGGTAGCTATGCCTTTCTTTTAAATGTCAACTTCATCTTTTTCTTCTTTTCTCTCCAACAAATAGCTCAATCACTCCAGAGCAAGCGGAAGAATAAACGGAAGATAAACTAAATATAACATATATCACGGATTATTCTCCATAGCGTTGTTTTGTGTTGCTCCAATCTCCGAGCTTTCATCTCCCCCCGAGGTTCTGGTATCTCTGATAATACTTTTATGTGAAAATGTCCCTTTTTTTTGGGGGCGAAATTTGGTTTTGGACTATGTAGCAGATGACCAGCGGCCATTAAAAAGGCTTGTTGAGGGCTCCCTCCCGAAGACAAGGACACAGGGTGATGAGGATTTCAGGTTTATTGTAAGAGTTTTGAATCATGGTGAACAGAGCATATGGTTCTCTTCTCCTCTAGTGTGCGGTGGTGGTGGTGGTGGCTGCTTTTACCTGTAGGCCTTGATTAACAAGGACCCACAGGTGTGCAGTCTCCATAGAGTAATCAGTCTAACTCTAGACTCTAAGGCCAGGTGAGGCCGCAGACTCCAACATTACCCTCAGGTTACCGACATACAAGACATGGCTCGTCCTCTTTCAACGCGGTGATATGGACAGGGCTGTTGGGATTACTAAATCTGACTCAGTGAGAAAAAGTTTCTATAAAAGGTATAAAGACGACAGGATGCATCCACACACAAACGGCGGCAGTCTGTAGCTCAGTCTGTTGGGACTTGGGGCTTGGGAACCGGGGGGTCGCCGGTTCAATTCCCCAAAATGGACCAAGCATACGGAGTGAGAACTGGTGCTTGGAAAAAGGTGCCAGTTCGCCTCCTGGGCACTGCCGAGGTGCCCTCGAGCAAGACCCCCTACACTGCTCCCCGGGCAGCTGTATATACAATAGCTGCCCACTGTTCCTAATCCTAGGATGGGTGAATTGGAGAGAAACATAGTTCACTGTGTGACCAATAAAGAGGATTCAATCCTCCAGATTTAGAATCATTTCTTTAACATTTTTGGGAAGAAATGTGAAACTTTCCGTGACATGGAGCAGTGACAGTGAACACTGAACCAATCACAATCACAGACAAGACGCCCGCTTTCACAAATCTGATTATATTCCGTTTTCGGTAGCACGTAAACGCACGCGGCAATACAGAAAGTAAAAAAACAAGAAAATGAACATTCCAGTCGGACTCCACTCAAGCCTCTATTGATCACTCTAAGTTCCAGCTGTCAGGTTGCTGTCAGTCGAATTATTTCCCCATTGGAGACGATTCGTGGAAAGCTATAGGAATTAAGTCAGCACCTGCTGCTCTGACCGCAGATTCCATTCTCAGTGAATTGGAATTGAAAGTCAGGAGTCTGAATACTGAATTGATTTCAGTGGTCAATGTCGTGCCTACGCCGAGCGGCTGGTCTGGTTGTGGTTATGGATGTGGGCCATGCGTGTCCAGTCCACTCGCGTTCGATAACGCCTGTTTAGCACAATATGCAACATTTTATATAATTTACAAATTCTAAAGTTCCCAAAATATGAAAGAACTTAACGGGGCCAGAGGACAGAAATATCCTAAATTCCATTGTGGAAACTTCATATGAAAATATATTCATATTAATATTCATACACATATACTGTGTACTGTACATATATATTATATATATATATATATATATATATATATATATAATATATGTACAGTACACAGTATATGTGTATGAATATTAATATGAATATATTTTGAGAATTAATTTGATATATATAT